>JADHKT010000021.1:377-139283 GCA_019925285.1 Graphium sp. VPRI43844 | reverse complement strand
TTTTTTTATATTTGTTTTTTTTTTTTTTTTTTTTTTTTGTGGGGGGGGGGGGGGCCCGCGAGAAGTGACATATCCTTTCTTTTCATTCTACCAAATCCTCTTTTATTATTTTAGTAGCACATCACATTGCCAGTGCCAAGTTGTTTATAATACGAAAAATCCAAATCTCTTTTCTTCTTTTTCTCCTTCGAATTGTATATTGATATCTCCGTATATGTACTCCGTATATCCATATCCATATCCATATCCATATCCATATATATATACCATACCCATATCTCTCTCTTCTACGCTATACCCTCTACTGCTTACGGAACAAAGATATCCAAACAGACGGAAAAACAGACATTTATAAAGCGACCCTATCATCTACTCTCATTCTCAGAATATCCATCCACCCGTACAGCCTTTTCCCCCTCAGTTCAAACCCAGAAGAAAAAAAAACGCCATGTCCTCCTCAACGAACCACTATGGAAACCCCAGCACTCCAGGAAGTAGCCGTGACCAAGCAAATCAAGACTCGGTGACGGCAGAAATGAGAGATCTGCAAGCAAGGGGCAAGGATCCGTATGGAATCGTGTCGCCAGATGATTCGGATGGCGAACATCCCAGAAGGTTACAACTCCGTAACGAAGAGTAAGGTCCTCCCTTCTCCAAAAAAAAAAAAACCCCCAAGGAATAAACCGAGTTCCCAAAAAAAAAAAAAAAAGAAAACTAGAATGTAAATCCATGCACAAAGAACTAACTGAACCAAGTAACGACGCCCAATCTTTCCGCGCAATAGAAAGAAGACGCGCAGCAGCCGCAATATTAGACTGTCCCGAACTCCTCATGATGTACGCCCAAAGCAGAAACGACGTAAGAAAATAATAATAAAAACCCTCCCCCCTAACCTCCCATCGCTTTCCCCATCTAACTTTTTTCTTGTTCTTTTTTTCTTTCCCCGGGGGACAGAGCATTCCTGGTACAAGACTGCATTTTACCCGTATGCTCTGCGGCTTTGACTCCGATGATCGGGGTCATCGGCGGAGGGCTGCGAGACGGGAACCTAAGAGGAGGGCTACGGCCTCATGAAAACGTTTTCTTCTAAACCAAAATTGCAAAATTTGGACCCGAGATTCAAGCTGTCGCTTGGCATCGTTTCTTTTCATGTTTGGTCACGACATTTGGTGTTATGGGCATAAATTCTTAATTACAGTCACCGACTGGGCCGGTTCGGGTTTCCCCTTTCTGTTTCTTTTACTTGTATTTTCCTTGCCATTTTTGCCTCTGTATATATCCCGAGCGCGCGCAATATGAGCAATCTTTTCTTCTGCCACTTTTCCCTACACACACACACCCCTCTATTCTGCATTCTGGTAGTTCTGGTAGTTCTGGTAGTTCTGGTAGTATGAGAGACACAGCTCCCAACACCGCTCCCATCCTCTGGGGAGCCACCAATTTCTTCACTAATGCACATGTGACGAGTTACTTGTACTGTATATCTGTATGTATATCGGGGATACCATACATGCCAAAGGTAAAGTTTGTATCATTAACGATAAGAAGACCGTCATGGCCAATCCAATTACCCGTTGAGCTAGTTACAAGCCCGGGTGATTTCCCTCCTTAAGGGGGGCCAAAAAGCTATCAGAAAACTCCCATATCCGCGCCCTACAGAAGAAAAAAAAAGACTATAAAAAAATCCAATCGAGGAGATACAAAAAAACGCCGCCCAATGCTTGATCCCAAAGCAGAGTCGTGAATGCAGCCTTCTGCCAAAGCAATAAAAGCCTTTATGCAATGATGAAAGGGTCCAGTAGCCGTCCGTTTCCAGGCTTTAGGTGAATATGTCGGGATTCCTCCCCGTCCGTCCATGTAAACCAAAAAAAAAAAAAACACACACACACACAAAAGAAATCTAGATGCCGTCATCCTCTACCAGTCACTTGGCTATCATATACACACGACTATTCAACACACAAACCGGTTAAGCGTACCGCATACTGCGCGACCGCTGGCCCCACGGCTGCTGCTGTTGCTGGTAATCAGGGTACGGCGCATAGCCGGGAGGTGCCGGTGGTGGCGGCTGCGATGGGAATACTCCGGGTTGGCCGCCGTAAGGCTGTTGAGGCTGTGGTGCGAAAGATCCGTTGTAGGCGTCCCAAGCGGCCTGGCCCTGGGGGATATTCTGCATCGGCGTGGTACCCTTGGCAGCGTTGGCGGCGGCGCGGCGACTCTTCATGCGCTTGCGGATAAAGCTCCAGATGCAGCTTAGGATGGCGAGCGCGATGAGGCCGCCGACCGCCGAGAGTACGGGAATGAGGATGTGCTTGTTACGCACGAACCAATCGCCAATCTCGGCGCCAAAGTTGGAATCCCGGCAGATGCCGTTATTGCACTTGCCACCACCTTCGCAGGGCGTGCCGTCGAGGAAGTTCTGGTTCATCCGCACACACTGATTCGGACCGAAGCGCGGCGAGGCGCACGTGAGGGAACAGCCCGTGTTGCCACAGGCGTACGTGTCGTTACCGCCGCCAGAAAAGGATGCCATCATGGTGCGACACTGTTGGTCACGCGAGGTACATTGGCCGCTCGCACACCGGAGGCCGTTGCCGCAGTCGTCACCATCATTCATGTGGCTGTCGGCCGGGCACAAGGCGTTGGTGCCGGAGCATGTTTCCTGCGGGTCGCACGCGCCGGTGCTGGGGCGGCAGACGGTGCCCGACGACGCGAACTGGCATTGAGCCGAACAGCAATCTTCGTTGGATGGGTCACACACGGCGTTGGCTTTATATTTGCACGTGGTCGGGTCGCAGCAGGGGTTGTCACCGCAGCCACGTTCGCCGCCACAGTCGCAGTCCTCGCCCGTCTCGACGATGCCGTTGCCGCACTGGCCTCCCGTAAAAGTTGTGACATCTCTGTTGTTCGTCAGGCAGTCGGAACGGACGGCGAAGCGGCCGAGTGCCGAGCAAATGTTACCGATGGAACAGGGGGAGAAAGCCGTGATGCCGTTGCCGGTCGACGGGTTCATGATGAAGCCGCCGTTGGCATCGCAAGACGATTTGCTAAAGGGACAGCAACGCTGCATGTCATTGTCACCGCTTTCGCAAGTCGACGCAACACAGTCGTGGACGGCACCGAACGTGTGGCCCGACTCGTGGGCAAAGACTTGCCACTCGGTCGAGGTACGAACAACAACGTTGGCCGACGCAATCGTTTCGTTGCTGCCTGCGTTGCTGAAAGAGTCCTGGACACAGACCTGGCCAAGCCACGCAAGCCCAACGGCGGATCCGGTGGCGCATTTGGTGAGAAGGGTCCAGTAAGCGTTTCCGTCCTGGGAGAGACCACGCCAGCCAGAGAACAAGTTGAGGCGGTCCGTGATGGAAGCCGCGTTGCAGGCCAGGTTCCAGGGCACGGCGGCCGTGGGTGTCGTGGGGCAGTTCTCGCCGACAATGGTAAGGTTGCGGATGGCAAGCGATATGTTAAAAGTGCTCTCATACACCTGGGATGCGGCATTGACCTGCTGGATAATGTTCTCCCTGGCGGCCTCATCGGAGCTAAAGTCGGCTCGGTAATTGCAGTCTGCGGCGATGCCGACAAGGGCGACCCTGCGGGTGGTCGGGCATCCTTGCGTAGAGCCAATGTTGGATACCAAGTCAACACCAGCGCCACCGTTGCCGGCAGTCCCGTCAATCTGGCGACCGAAAAGGGTGGCGGCAGGCGAGGTATCCCACGTCGAGGCATCGCGGACCTGTAGTGGGCTGTAGTCATTGTTGAAAGACAGCTCGTCAGATGAACACGAAGCGCGGCCGTAAATCTCTCGCTTCAATTCGCCGTTGCCAGGCCAGTGCGGGATCACGTCGGAATCGCGCCAAACGACCATAGTCTCGTCGGCGCGGCCGCCAGAGTCGACTTCCGGATCCTCCTCGTGGCGAAGATGGCGGTAGTTTTCAAGTGTCTGGATGTTGTGGTGATTGCCGTTGATGCGAAAGGTGCCTTCGAAAATGGGGTCGTCGCCGTCACGCACGATAGTAATTCGGGCCCAGCCCACATTCGTCCACTCATTCTCGCCCGACTTCAATACGAAGGCGTCTCCGCGGAACACCTTGTGTGCGGTACGGTCGATGGGTTCGACGCGGCGTGTGGAGCCATCTTCGTTCAAGTAGGTGATGTGGAGGGCGTCGTGAATGACATCGTGATTCGGTTCAAGGGCAAGGCGGACTTTTTGTTTCCGGTCGTGCAGGAAGAATGTGAGGGAGAAATGAGAGTAGGCATTCACGCGATGCGAAGGCGCTTGGATAATGGGCTCTTCGACGACCGATACATAATTTAACGGATTTCGTTTCGAAGAATGCGCTGTGGGGAGGTTGTCAGTTCGTCCCCTTGTTCAGCTTTGGACAATCCGACGAGGACTCGACAGAGCAAACGGAACGAAGAGTAGGGAGTAGTATCCCGGTGTGCAAACACACGTACCTATAGAAGGCTGAATTAGAGCAGCAAAGCCAACGACTGCGGCGGCGATGGATCGTATTAACATCATCGCGCGGAGTCTGGTTGTGAGTATGAGAAAAGGAGGTCCTCGTTATGATCCCAAATATGGGATTGAAGAGGGAAGGGAGGCGGGAGTGCGTAGTTATTTCTGCGACCCCATGCACAGTATATAGTTGTTCAATGAGCAGACTAGGTGATGAAAGGGGCCACCAGTAATGGCCAGTGATGTAAACGAAGCGAGTCGATCACCGGATGAGGCAGACGTCGGTGTCGGTCGTGATGGATGTGAGAAGAGTCGAGAGCGACGTATTAAATACAGAGAACGGTCGGTTCAATCCAAAAGGGGCCTGACGGTGATTTGAAGCGAAGGGCGTAGATCGTCTTTTAAGTAGGATAGTAGGATATGGGAACCAAGGGTGTGAAAGCGAAAAAAGAAAAGAGGCGAAAATGGACAATACTCCGTATGTACGGTGAACAGAATGTTGGTAATGGGAAGAGATTGAGGGGGGAAAAGAAGACTGATAGTACAAACGCCAAGGGGCTGGCCCAAGACGGAGTTCTCTGGTAATTAATAATAGTGGCAGGGCTATGGGAAGTACGTAAGTGAACTAATACGAAGTACTATTGCCCTCTTTTAGTGTGTAGGGGTGGGCTGAAGTGGGCTAGAGTGGGCTGGGGGGATTTCTTGGGCTTCGGGGGGGGGGGACTGGGATTGCCCTCTCTGCTTTCGGGAAGAGGGATGAAGAAGAAGGATTCCCAAGAGATGATTGCAATGAGAGAGAGATTACGGCAAAGTTGCTGATTAGAGTTTATTCAATATTGTGCGAGGGGATACAGAAATAAAAGAAAGGCACGAGGCCATTGGGGAGTAACTGGGCCTTTCTCTTTGGCATGGGAATGAAAGGAAAGGTATGTACGGAGTAATACCCAGCCCTCTACGGAGTAGTTTGTAAACTAGGCGGGCATTGCTAGCACTGATTACTTTTTTACTATCCAGCTTTAATAATACCACTCCGTACCCCGTACACCGTACATAGTATTGAATCGAATACATACTACAAATAATCGAAAAAAGGAACGGGAAAACAACCACCTCCCAAAAGAAAAGGCATTCTCGTTTGGCTCTCGATACAAGAAGCGGAAGTACGGCATGAAGGCATGGTTACAGGCACATTTTAGGGGGTGGTCATTAATTGGTCAGCACCACGCATCGCTACGACAAGCCAAGTCGCCGAGCCCACCCATTGGACAGGAACGTCGAGGCTCAAAGGTGGCTTGGCCGCTGTTATGTGCGCCCTTGTGCGAAGGTCACGCACACACTCTCTCTCAACAAAAGGTCATGTTGTCGTTGATGCTGTTGAACAGGGAACCCGGTTCCCCCTCCCAAGGGGGGCTGCGTTGGAAACACTTCGGGGTTTTTGGGGGCGCGTAAAGGGAACTTGCATGCAGTGGTGATTTAGCCCCAATGTCATGTAGTATCCCTTCTAAACTAGCTCGATGCAGGGCTGAAGCCTGGACCGAACATGATACGAAATGTACCCCGTAAGTATCCACCACCAATATATAGGCTAATGCATACTTTGAGAGTACATCACCCTGCGCCAGCTTTTATTCTTTGTAGCAACCTTTACGGAGTAAAACGGCTAATAAGTATTGCTATTTTTGCCTCGTAAACCAACCCCCCCCCCTGCACATCCACATCCTACCTACAAAAAGGACGAACAGTGGGCATACAAGTACAAGTATTAACTTATGTGGCGCACCAGAACAGCGCAAAAGAAAAAAAAACAGTAATAGAAAAGGATTGCTGCGCCCGCGCCTCATCGACGGATCTATCTACACTAGCCCGATCGTGGAGAATATGATTATTTTCCCTTTCTAGTTTACACACCACGCCAGCTGCCAAGTGCTCTAGCGTCTTCTGGCCGGGACAACCCAACTGCAAGACTCCCGTCAGACTGTGCAGGAATTGAAGCTGATTTGCATGTTGCTGACGTACTACTGTGGTGGCTTTGCCAGAAGAGAAGAAAAAAAAAAAAAAGAGGCGACCGTAGTGTCACATGACGTGAAGCCAATTTATAGAGGGCTTTTTTCTTTCTTTTTTTTTTCTTTCGCCTTTTCGTCATGCATCTCGCCAAGGCGAAATACTCTCCTCGCAGTAGTACGCTACGGAGTATGCCCTTCTCAGGCTGTGGAACAACTTCAATCCCGACCTTGGTGGACGCTGTCTGTGCCAACTATTAGCAAGGTTGAAACGTTGACAACCTTGACTGTCCGTTCCCGCTATTGTCTAAGCCCACATCTGCCGACTCGAGAGTTCTCATTGCGACATCCAATGCTCGAATAAACCCAGCTCAGCATACTCCGTACTCTGTAGCAACATTTGCAGGGAAAGGCATGGCTGGCTACAGGCCTTGCTGCAACTACTCTCAAGCAAATAACCTTGTACAAGTAGCAGCAAAGAAGATTAAAACAACAATAAAACCAAGCAAAGAACAACAATGTGTGTTTTTGCCCCCAATGCCTGTCCCCAGTCCAAGCATGAGACGAGACCCCAGTCCGCGACGCTGCCATTTGCTGCTGCCATGGGCGGGCTCTCCTGTTTCAGGTTCCTGACCACTGCAGATGATACTCTGCGATTTACACCAGAACGCTATCGATTCTCCATGTTAATCTTTGCTTTCATTCTTGATTTATAGCTTTTAATTTCAAGATTAAAATCAGAATATTCTCTCTACTAGTTTACAATGTTCACATATTCACTTCTTCTCCCTATTCTAATCAACCCTATCAATGCATGACCCCCCTCTCCCCCCCAAGCGTCTGGTCCCTTAACACCCCTCTCTCTGCAAGTAATACGGCAAAAGTGATCTCCGCACCATCAGCTTCTTCCGAAAGCCATCCATGTGGCTGATCCCGTCTGTACTTGTTCAGCCTCAACCCTCTTCTACTCCGTATAATTCAATACCCTCGGGTTTGGCATATACCCCGTAAAATGGTGTGGTTTGTATAAAGCAGGGAGTAGAAAACTCAAAAAGAAAGATGCTAGTATAATAAAAAGATATTTTTAGAACAAGAGGACCATAGGGATGGAATGAACGAAGCACGGCCTCAATATTCCTACCAAAAGTATCTGCTTACGCCAAAGTATCGTCAAAGCCAAGTCAACTGAAAACCACACGCACTCTTTACATTGGCCTTCCTTGCTCATTAGGGTAATAATTTAATTGCTGGCCTCTTTTTCAAAAACTCTCGTTGATGCCAAAACGACACCTCTCGCCATCTTCCAAGGCCATATATCCTTACTCACCAGGTCACCAGGTCACGAGAAATCTGAAAATTTGAAATAGTATGTAGATATTGGGCTTGTTCGATAAGACATGAGACATCGTGGCTACCATCCTCCATAAAAGCATCCGACTCCGAGGAATAACAATGTTTTCCAAACAAAGAGAGCCAAATACACACACAAGATTCTTCCACCCATCACCTGTTCGTAACATCAATGGTATCAGATGGCCATCCGCTTCCTTAAAACAAAAGATGCGACCAGTATATTCTCTCCGGTCCTAATCACACCTCTCCTTATTCTCTTTCCTCAGGCCTTGCTAATCTCTTTTCGCCTTCGTTAAACCTGTCGGTATTCATTTCTTCCTCTGCTCGTGAACAATCTGGATAATCTTGGGTACGACCGTCGGATCCGAGAGCTAGAGTGACACGAGTTAGCAACATGTTCAACTTCTCTCGAAGCCTTCTGTTAGGGGAGGAGTGGATGAACATACCGTGGTAATATCGCCGAGCTGATCTTCCTCGCCAGCCAAAATCTTCCTCAAGATACGGCGCATAATCTTGCCTGACCGGGTCTTGGGGAGATCCGGCACAATGTAGATGGCCTTGGGGGCGGCGAATGGGCCAATGCCCTTGCGGACCTGCATGATGAACTCCTTGCGGAGGACATCCGACGACTCATGTCCGTCCTTGACAGCAACAAAGGCGTTGACGGCCTGTCCGGTGAGGTCATCGGCGATACCAACCACAGCGGACTCCGCAACGGCGTCGTGCTCAAGGAGGGCAGCCTCGATTTCGGCCGTTGAGAGACGATGACCGCTAACGTTGACAACGTCGTCGACACGGCCTCGGATCCAGTAGAAACCCTCGTGGTCACGGCCTGCACCATCTCCCGTGAACTACATACAAGTGTTAGCAAAGTTGGACTAGGAAAAAAAGGAAGAGGATGCATTCGGCACATACGTAATAGCCCTTGTAAACGTGGAGGTAGGTTTCGAGATACCGCTTGTGCGATCCCCAAACTGTGCGGGCCATGCTGGGCCACGGCTGCTTGAAAGCGAGCACACCCTCGACACTGTTTCCGTGAATCTCCTCACCCGAAATGGGGTCGATAAGCACGGGCTCGATACCGAAGGCAGGGAGCGATGCACTTCCGGGCTTGGTAGGCGTCACACCGGTGAGGGGAGTAATGACGTGAGAACCGGTTTCGGTTTGCCAGTAGGTCTGTTTTGCGGTTCGTTAGTCAATTTCTCTCCCCAAGTGAGGGCACGGAAAAACAATGGAACAAAAAAACTCACGTCAATAATCTGGCATTCCTTCTTTCCTACCACCTCGTAGTACCACTTCCAGACCTCGGAGGCGATGGGCTCACCGACGGTACCGAGGGCACGAAGCGACTTCATATCCTTGTTCACAAACTCGTCACCAGCGCGCTTGAGAAGACGCAGGGCAGTGGGAGCGACGTAGAACTGAGTGACTTGGTGCTTGTCGATAATGTCCCAGTACCGGGAGAAGTTGGGGTAGGCAGGTGTGCCCTCGAAGACGACGGAGGAGACACCGAGCAGGAGAGGAGCGTAGACGACATATGTGTGGCCGGTGATCCAGCCGACGTCACCACCGCAGAAGAAGCGGTCGCCGGGATGGATGTCGAAGCTGTACTTGCCAGTGGTGGCAGCACCGACGAGGTAGCCACCGGTGGTGTGCATGACACCCTTGGGCTTGCCAGTCGAGCCCGAAGTGTAGAGCAGGAACATGGGGTCCTCCGAGGCGAGGGGCTCGGGGGGGATGTAGCTGGGCCACTTCTCAGCCTCCTCGTGCCACCAGTGGTCGCGGCCCTCGGTCCAAGGGATTTCGGAGCCGGTGCGCTTGAACACGAGGACATGGCCGACACCGGGGCACTGCTTGAGGGCATCGTCGACAATCTTCTTGGTGCCAATGAGCTTGCCTCCACGTCGGCCCTCGTCCGTGGTGATGACAACCCTGGACTCACCATCGATGATGCGGTCGCGGAGGGAATCGGCAGAGAAACCGGCAAAAACCACCGAGTGGACAGCGCCGATGCGGACACAGGCCAACATGGCAACGATGGCCTCGGGAATCATAGGCATGTAGATGGCCACGGTGTCGCCCTTTCGGACACCCATCTCCTTGAGGGCCCAAGAGATCTTGGAGATCTCGCGGAGGAGCTCAGAGTAT
This sequence comes from Graphium sp. VPRI43844, assembly GCA_019925285.1. Lineage (NCBI taxonomy): Eukaryota > Fungi > Ascomycota > Sordariomycetes > Microascales > Graphiaceae > Graphium > Graphium sp. VPRI43844. The sequence goes on along the minus strand of JADHKT010000021.1, from coordinate 129,326 downwards.
GTAACATTACGGCCGTCGGTAGGCTCGTCAGCCTCGTAGATGAGGGCTACACGGTCGGGGTCGGCAAAGGCATGGCGATCGACGCAGTTGTAGGCGGCATTGACCTGGCCCTCGAGGAACCAAGCCGCGTCACCGTTCGCGAGGCTTCCGCTCTTAACGGTCTGGAAGTCACGTTGCCACGTGATGAGCTCCCGGGCTGTGCGTCCCCAGAACTTTTCAGGTTCGGTGATGGACTCCTTGTAGAGCGTCTGGTAAGCTTCGAAAGCTATGACGATGGAGGGGCAAACGTCAGCGAATCACAGGCCTCAATTGAATACAAGGTGGGGTGAAATTTGAGTGCGATGGTGGGGTGTGTTGTTTCCATTTTGGGGCCAAAGCAAAAAATTAGACAGGGCGAAACGGGGCTAAAAACACTCACATTCGAGGTGGGGTTTGCTAGGATGTTCTGTGGTGGGGTGAAGAACTGTTAGTGCACTTGATCTAAGAGAGGGAAGGTTTCGAGGAGCCAAGGTTTCCATTCTCCCACGCACGCCACGATAATGTTGTCATGGCTCGTCACACGCAAGTGAAAGGAATAGGACGGTTAAACATACTAGCTAGCATCTGAGGGGGGACCTCTGCATAATGGAAGTTAGCCTTTGTCTGAATTTCATACATCGCAGGGGAGTTACTCTGGTCAACTCGAGAGCAAACCACTTCCTAGCCCCTTACCACTCCACTTGCAAAAGATTTCGATAGCAACCGCAGCGAGCTCCTGAGAAACCAGAACAAAAAAGAGGACAAGACCAGCCAAAACGACCAAACTATGCCCAAAAGATTGGTTCTGGCTACAAAGTCACTCCGGTGATAGCCGCTAGCTGCCTCGCTTTTGGGGGGCGGGGTGAGAGGCGATGGCGTGATTGCACTGCGGACAACCGGAAGGTCAAGACTTGAGAAAAAGGCAACATACGAAAAGTCTCGGCCTCCTCCGAGCTGTGGTGCTCAGGCACATCTGCGGGAGGGGCATCACCATTGGCGACAGGCTCAACAGCAACGCCGTTGGGCTGGGCGTCGACGGGCGTCGCGACGACCTGGGCCTGCTGCTCCTGTACTTCAGCCATTGCGGTTTAGCTAGGAGTTCGATTTTACGGCCGACGATCGGAGATGATTTCGCAGCCGCTGGTGGGCTTGACTAGGATTCGATTTTTATGGAAGACTCTAGCAAGGCAAGGAAGCTGCTGGTCCCGAGGTGATATGTGTGTGTGTTTTGTTCTCTCAATGTCAGTGAATGGGTAAATTCCTCGATGGTGTTGGGAGGGGAACCGCCTGCGCGAGGGTGACAAGGATGAGCTAAGAGGAACGGGCGCGTGGGCAATTCGGAAGAATGCAGCAAGAAGCTATCGATAGAGAGCAAGTTGAAGCTTAAGAGGGAATAGATTGAAAAGACAAGAGAGGAAGAGGATAGAGGGGGAGAAGTGAGGAAGGGAGAGATGGAGAGTAACGAGAACTTGTCTGGGGGTGGGCGGACGTGGAGTATTTTAAGAACACTCGGTTCACTGACGTCGCGACTTCTCTCCCATGCCATTTGCCTTGGGGCCGGAGTGGATTGCCAGCTTCAGACAGTAGGGTCAAGCTGCACAGTTTGTGTTTTATGGGGTTGGTCACTTGGGAAAATAAAGGCGGGGTGGTGTGGAAGCAGGGGGGAAGGGGGAAGGGGGAAGGGGGAAAAAAAGGACTGGAGGGTACCTCTCCGTTACAGGTGGTGTACTTTGTGCCCTTGGCACCTCTGAGCACTGATACGCCGATACAGAGGAGAAACCATGGGGCCTAGGGTTGGCTTGAAAGCTAAGTCCAGTGTATCTGACCAACCACTGCGGGGTGACTTGCTCACTGTAACCAGTGTTTTGCTCCCCCAGACCAGTCCGAGTTGAGCGATTGTCAATTACGGAGTACTGGATTTTGATTCCCACAGTGGTGGCCAGCCCCTCTGACGAAGCATGTTCTAGAACTGGACGCTTCCAGTGCTCCGTAGCAGGGGCGGAGCAACGACTTTAGGCCCTGTACAAGTACAGAGTAGTATGCATGCCACCATCCCCATTATTATTCTCCAGTGACAGCCGTCGCAATCTCTAGTGTGCACTCTTTTTCCACCTTGAACTCTTCTGCTGGATACAGTTCGTTTTGCTCAATTTACACAGTAAATTGACATCCTAATTTTCATCTTCTGCTTGGGACGACAAAACAATGTCGATTAGACCTTTGCAAGACGGTTGACATAATTTCCAACCACTTAGCGGGCACAAGGAGGGAAAACAAAAAAGAGGCATTTGCTAGTCTTGTTGGGGATGCCACTGAGAGAGAAACAAAGAAAGGATTGGTGGTGAGGTAGTGGGGCGCAGGTCACCTCGCCGTGCCAAACTCGACCATTTTCTCCTTTCCCCCGACAGCCACACGATGATCCGGGACGAACGGGGCCAGTTAAGCCGCTTAATTACCGAAATAGCTTCGATGTCAGCGACGGCCCAACAAGGTACGTTTGGAGTACTTCCGTGGATGGTTTGCTTCTTGTTGGGAAAGTCGTTCTCTTCGACTCTTGTAAAGCCATTGCTTCTCAAGAAACAGCCATAGTCGCCGTGGAAATTCCAAAAGAAGAGTTATCGGCCCAAGTTCCCTTACGTATCCGCATGCTTGACAATTCCTCTGGGCGAGATTTCCATCTCCGGCGCATGCTGTTTCAATAATACGCTCTGTCGCTTCTTCCCCTCACTTTTACTGGCAAAGAAATGCAAGGAAGATCAGCCCCTCTGGATAAATAGGGGCAAATACGAGAGAGCACAAATGCACTCTTCTCTGCCTCTGCTTTTCAAATACTAATACGACGTGGCCACCATTCAATGAAATTGTCCAGTTCAGCGCAAAATCAGGGCCTCTGCGTGCCAAGCAGACTAATACATAGCAAGACGAGAGCACCCCTGTCCCCCCAAAGTGCCGTTGATAATAGGGCGAGACTCACATTCGACCACCAACTGGCAATGGACTTTGGGGGTCAAATGGGGGATCGATTGAAAACGAGAGCAAGACGCAACGCGAATACATAGACGCCGCCATTTGGATTGTTTTGTTGTTTTGTAAACCGGGTCCTTAGCGAGCATAGCGTTCGCTGTGGGGAGCCAGGTTAGGAGTTGCTGGTGCCTCGAGGGGCTCCTCTCGCTCGGCGGATCTTTGCCCAAGAAAGAAAAAAGTTCCCGTGTGAAATATTGGCATGCGAACAAAAAATGCCATGTAATTCTACTCCGTAAAGAGGACAGCCTCCAAGGGTTTCTAGTAATCATACTATACTTACCCGTAGACTCGATTCTAAGCCCTAAAACAACCCAGGCGACCCAGGGAATGTGACTCTTGGTCTCTCGTTGCAGATGCAGTGGTATTGGTAACCCTCATCCACCCTCGTTTCTATAAAATGGCGTGAGAAGAACGTGGCTGGCCAAAAAAAAAAAGTCCACCGCATGCTTACGGTAACTATGATGTGTGTATTAAATACTTTTCGATACATACATTTGAAGAGAACGCGGGGAAAGGAGGCGCCTTCAATCATGGGATTGTTCGTTTTCTGCACCTCGCGGAGGGATGTGTCTTCATGGTGAACTTCATCCTTTTCCATGGTGATAATAGGATCTGCAAATGTTTCCCGAGTTCCACAGAAGTCATGGCAAAGTATCTTGTCAGAGGGTGTGAAAGACGGTATCTTCATGCCGTCCTTAGCCTTTCCCCTCTTTTCGAGATATATGAGGTTTCTTTCTTTTTTTTTGCCAAAAACTGTGATCTCGGCCGTCGCTTGAGAGAACGGTCTCGACTTGGACAACCCGTGGAGCGGGCGCAGGGGTGTTCTGGTACCGTGGGTTTAAAAAGGAAGAAACACGCCATGTAAGTGATGAGTATTATATTGTGTTCGTTCCGAGTAGGTACTGGCATCCTCCCCACAAAAAGCTTGCCAGATCGCTGCCGTCTCCATTCCCGTCCCACGCTTCTAGTTTAAACTACGGAGTAGTTGGTTGGCAAAGAATGGGAGCCATGCAAGCCATGTATCGGAGTGGCGTGGTATGGGGAAGCGGAGAGAGGCGACGTGCTTGAAATAATCAATACGTAGTATTACCAAGCCATGGTTTTGAAGTCAAGCGTTCCATGCCGCTAGGCCTGTTTTGTCACCTTTCCGCTCGACCAGTCGTGCGTACGGAGAGCTGTTGTGGCGAGCCCTTGGGAACGTCGCTTCCTTCTAAACTGTTTCTCTTGGCTGGCCAAGACATTCGATTTGCGAGACGCGGCAAGGGGCAAAGGAAATCCGGATACCTGCAGACGAGGGCTCGATTGAGAAATCGAACATTCTATGCCTTTCTCTGTGATGGCTGCTACTTATGCCCGCGCTTCCTCTGAGGAACTGTGACCGACATTCGGTGGAAATAGAGGGGTGTGGGTGACATGGCTACTACCAACCAACCGACAGATGACCATGAATTGTAGATGTAAATATGGAGTAGCAAAGGCAAGAACGAGACGGGATGGAGAAGGGAAAGAACGAAGAGAACCAAATGCCATGGACTGCAGTGGTACTTGGAAAGTACTGCGGTACCCCACACAAATGTTCCTCTCAGTCTCAAGGACGAAAATGCTGGACGGTGGATAGAGGCGTGGTTGTCTGATTTCCCACTTCCCCGAAAACATCCAATTTCTAACCACTGTTCCTCTAGACCTTTGTGTCGAGCAAAGCGCTCTCTAGTTCTCATCTTCTGGTCCTCTGCCCCTGGCACGGTCAAGCTTAACGCATTATTGGGGCCCCAGTCCCCCCCGCATACCGACCCCGCATCATCTCCCAAGGGTTCTTTTAATTTTCGAGTCTTCCATGAGCGAGCGCTATTCCCCAAAAATCGAAATGGTAGGATTCCGAAGAGGAGCGAATAGTACTAGTACATTACTCGACATCCTGGGCGAGGGGAATAGAGAATAAGCGTGGTGCTCTGTTCAGTGTCCATCCAGTGCCACAAGAGGGGCTTTTAGCGGGGACAGCTCCGCATCTCAGGACGAACGGAACTTTGGAGTGGTGACATGGGACAAGGCGGGTAACTACTCGATGATGCGAGTTGGGCTTTTCTATATTTCATTTCTTTTCTCCTTTGAGAGGACTGGCCCGAGTGCCTGGATAAGGGAGCCCCGTGTACTCGTACATACAGCTAACCTCGTAGATGTGAAATACGGAGGGAGTACTCTGCATCCAGCCACATTCAACGACGAATAGAATCACCCATATACAAGTATATATATATACTTTACATGCTTGCGGCCACATCTGCCAAGATCGACAAGATTCACTCTGCTTCTCAATAACCATGTCTTGGGGACTGGCTGTTGTCACGAAGTTAACCCCGCACCCCGCGGTCCCAAGGAGGAAGCAATGAGGGGTCAGCCTGGTAAGGGTCAGCATTGATCCCTATACTGTAACTGGCCTTCGCATAGTCTTGGTTGAAAGACGAAACCCCCTTTTATTATTCCTTTATATCATTACATGTCCATACTCATTAGATACATCTCAATTATCCTCATAAACTTGGCGACAAAGGCCTCGAGGTGGAAGATGACCTTTGTGCCCGTCTTGATTCGGTGCTCATAGAAGGCCGACCACATGACTACTTCTCCCTTAAGCTCGTCATCGATCAGGTTGACGAGCTTGAACGTTAGTGTCTTTAGAATCGTCGTCGCCGGTATACAGTGTGTGAGGAGATCGTAGAGACTTGATCGGACTTGTAGGATACGCGCCGGCGTGTGCTCCTCCATGATATCCTTGGCGACCTGTCCGATTAACGCCTCCCAGTCGGGGGGAGGGATGGCTGTCTGGTCCGTCACTTTCTCACTACGAGAAGTGTTAGCAATACATGATTTTAAACTGTATGGGGAACCTAAATGACAGTTGGTGTGCCTTACTTTTGTGCGTGCACAGCCTCATACATTAAGAGGGCCCGTCGGAGGTTTCGGCCACTTTCAACCGCTATTCTCTTGTTGAGCCCTTCCGCAATGGGCCAGCCCTCTTTTTTGCCCACCTGAGCCAAGACTTTGCCAATATCTTCGTGTGTGGGTGCCGCCACACGAACTAAGAGGGTTCGTGACCGGATGGGTGCGATAATGTTAGCTGTCGAGTTGGCGAGAAGAATCAATCTGAGGTTGGGCGAGTATTTTTCCATTGTTCGACGTAGAGCCGCTTGAGCGTCTCGCGTGAGGTGGTCGGCCTCATTAATCACGACAACCTTGAATCTCTGCTTCGCCGACTGATCAACTTGTTGAGTCTGTGCGACCTCCTTGAGAAGATCCTGCACAACCACACGGTCGTAATTTCCAACATCGGATGGCGTGATCTCGAGATGGTAGATCGATGCCACTACATTGAATTCAAGTTTTCGATTGGAGCTCGTTTGGAATACTCGGGCGTCGATCTTGATCTTCTCCACACCTGGTCCGTAAAGCTCTTTTAGGGTGGCGACTATCCGTGTCTTTTTCCCTGCGCCAGAAGGGCCGTAAACAAGAAGGTGAGGAAAGTCGCTACTTTGTGCCTATATCAGAGAATATGCAATTAATGAACTCTGTGGAATTTGAGGTGAAGGACAGAAAGAGAACTCACCAGAGATCTTAGGCGGTCTGAAAGTTCTTCATGGTAAGTGAGGGCATCCAAGGACCTTGGGCGATGCTTGTCAACGAGTAGCGCCATTGTTTGAGTGTTTGGGCTATGCCTCCTTTTGCTTCCGGTGCCTAATGAAGAGAAAAAGAAGAAGAAAAAAAGAGGTCTCGACCGAGGTCTATACTATTTTCTTATATTCAAGGGCTTGTTGTAGTTGAGGTGTCGTCGGGATGGTTGATAGAATACGCGTTGAAAATTGGTGGAACGCGTTTCCGTAAAGTGGTTTATGGGTCCGTGCACGATTAGCTCTAGAGGTACTCCGTAAGAGTGGCGGCACCAAAGCTCCTAAAATTGAGCTCAGTCCATAAAGCGACGACCTAGTTTAGATGAAGAATTAAAGAAGATAACTTGTGTCCAATACATGGGCCGGACTGTACAACATTGTCACAAAAGATTCTTAAAAAACTGTTTTGCGCTCTTTGGAAACTGAAGGCATCCAATCGCGGAACATCGCAATGACTTCACGGACAGATTCTTTGCAGCCGCCTCATCAACACTCTTCACATGACCCGACAACGATACAGTTGAGACCGAACTGGGCAGGATATTTGGAAATGTATGCAGTCATATTGAAATACAGGCTTGCCTTATTTACAGTAAGTAGTTATACAGGGTCTCCTCTGCTTCCTCTTTCGCACATGCGACCGATAGGAGCCATCTTTCAGAGATATCATCCTTCCCATTCCACCAATAGTTCCAGGTGCGCGTCATTATGGCGATGCACTACCCGGAGCTTTCACTGCCGACGAGCCGATAGCGTTCTGGGCGTTGGCCAATAGCGGGGAGGCGACCGCTTTCCTTGGCCTCTTCAGATCTGCTAGAGTGATACCGTCGAGCTTCGTCATTCCAACGACAGCAGGGTCTCCTTTTCGAATAATTTCATATTGGCCTGAGGTCGCCAATGTTAGTATATAGCGCTAGTTTCATGGTGTCATCCTTTTATCTATGAGGAACCTACCGGGAAGCTTGTTTCCTGCAAGACGGAGAGCGTCGCGAATGACCTTGTCGTGCAGAATTCCCTTGATTTCAAACACAACCTGGTTGACGGCTACTCTGGCCGCCCAATGGTCAAAAGATCCCTTTCCCTTTCCCATTCGAATCTAGTTTCATTTGTTCAGTACCAGCCAATGAAAACGGCACCCATAGCAAAACCTACTTCGTTTCCACTGATGAATACACCAATGTTGGCGCAAACCCGTTTATATAATCGGTATTTCTCTCCACGTAACCTAGTCTTGATTGTGTCTTCGGCCGTTTTGAGTTGTTTGGCGGTAATTCTACGATGAAAATCGATCATCCGTAGACCATACTCCCCCCACATGACCGTTGTGCCTTTGGTTGATCCGCCAGTGGCGACACGTGGCCGTCCCTTCATCGTCTTCTTCATTCTGTCTAGATCGGGTTCGAGCCATGTTCCTAACAGCGGCGAGCTTGTCGAGAAGAGGCGTGTTGACTGGGTGAGGCACGGGGACCACCGGGATAGGGGTTGCGATGCTGTTTTGCTGGAAAAAAGCCTAGCCGACGAGGACTTAAGGCCGTTTAAGGCGCCAAATAACGCACGAGGGGCCTCGCGATTCATGTTTGGAGGATATGAAGTCTTTGGAGTTTCATACAATCTCTAAAAAAAAAATGTTACAGCTAGTAGGAAGCAACGAAACATTCAATGTGCACGGACCAATCATCGATTTATTATCACGTGACAACGGGTGGATACAATTGAGCAACCGCGTCCAGCACGCGAAAAGGGAACTAATTAAGCAAGTCGTGAATTATCTGAGAAGAACGGCGAAGCTGCCTAGGTCTCCCCTCAGCTTTTCAATCCTGGTGCCGCTTCTCCTGACGATTATTTTGCCCAATCGGAGAGCAGTGATACCATCAGAACAAAAAAGAGCATTGCAACTTCTTTCTTTTCATTTCTCTCTCTAGCTGCGAAGGAGGTTATCCTCTCTGGAGATGGATATTCGGAGCTTCTTCGTTCCCCGTGGTGCAGGAGCGAAGCCGCCGCCAAAACCAACCCCGAAACCATCTGCTGAGGAGACGTCTAAATCTCATCGCACAAGTAAGTCTTTCGAACTAAGTTCTATATTGGCCCTCGGTATTAATTTGGCATTATAGAGAGCAGAAAAGTCTTGAAAGACAGCGACGATGACGACGATGATGTAGTTGAGTACGATCTACACAGAGCCCTCTGCCAGCGTTCAATTTCTAACCCCCATGTTAGAGCTAAGCCGGCGAAATCAAGCACGCCAAAAAAGCCCCAGGCCAAAAAGTTCGAAGCCCTCTCTCCGACTTCATATTACTAGCTACTAACCCTTGACGAAACAGACAGAAGAATGAGGTATCGGGCGTTGAAATGTCGGCCAGTGCCTACTTTTCTTCTAGTCAACCGGCCGCGGCGAGGAAGAAATCCGCTTCAACCCCGAAACCAAGTACAGAGCGCGAGGTTCCTGTACGCTCAAGCCCCCGAGCATCCAAAACAGCAGCACCCAAATCGGCACCCCCGCCGCCAGAGCCTGCAACAAAACGGACCGCTAGTGCGAGGAAACAGACGACGACATACGGAAATTATACCCGTGATGATGATGATGATGCCTTTATCGACGACGGCGATGAGGATGGGGATGACATCTTCGCCGCTGATTTGAAAGGCCGGAGTAAAAGAAGAAATGACGAGTATCTGGAAGACGAGAGTGACGAAGACGTGGTGCCGAAGGCCAAGCGCGTGGCATCACGCGGACAAAAAATTGCTTCATCCGACGCTCCAAAATCCTCAGCTACAAAGAAAAGAAAATCCCCCGAGTCGGAAGATCCAGAAGAGGAGGAGGTGCCTAGGAAAAAGTCTGCACCGGCAAAGCCTAGAGCGCCACGTAAGACAGCACAGGTTGAAGAAGCACCCGAGATTCAAAATATTTTGGATAGCATCCCAACTGTTCGCCCCCCAACACCACCGCCGAAAAACCCAAATGCCAAGTTTGACTGGAGGAAAGCGGCTGCTGGAGGTAGCTCCGCACCTCCGCCGATGGCTAGTACGGGAGATATTCCCGAGGGTGCCGAGGGGTGCCTGACAGGTCTTACTTTTGTCTTCACTGGACTTCTCAAAACCATTGGCCGTGATGAGGCGCAGGCGCTTGTCAAAAAGTATGAGGGCAAGGTCACTGGTCAGCCGAGCAGCAAGACGAGCTATGTTGTTCTAGGAGATGATGCTGGCCCTAGCAAACTTGCCAAGATCAAAGCACACGGAATCAAGACAATTGACGAAAATGGTCTATTCGAGCTCATTCGTAGGCTTCCTGCATACGGTGGAAGCGGAAAAGGTGCTGAGAAGGCCCGCGAGAAAAAAGAGGCCGAGGAAGAGAAGATACGCACAGAGGCTATAGCCATGGAGAAGGAAGAGAAGGCCCGCCAGGCTGCGACGGAGAAGGCTGCCAAAGCCTCTGCAGCCGCTCGCGGTGTCGCCGCCCCATCCGTCTCGCAGCCAAGTGCACAACTCTGGACGACCAAATATGCCCCGACATCACTCTCTCAGATTTGCGGCAACAAGTCCAATGTGGAGAAGATCCAATCATGGTTGAGAAATTGGGCCAAGTCGCGCAAGTACGACTTTCAACGGCGAGGTGCCGATGGCATGGGTGTTTATCGCGCAATCATGATCTCGGGCCCTCCCGGCATCGGTAAAACGACATCAGCCCACTTAGCTGCTAAGCTCGAGGGCTTTGATGTGATTGAGAGTAACGCGAGTGACACACGCAGCAAGCGCCTCGTTGAAGAAGGACTCAGCGACATGACGAACAATACGTCTCTGCTTGGATACTTTGCTGGGGATGGAAAACGGGTGGATGAGACCAAGAAGAAGATTGTTCTCATCATGGACGAGGTCGACGGTATGTCAGCAGGCGATCGCGGCGGTGTTGGTGCCCTGGCCAAGTTTTGCAAGAAGACGGATGTGCCCTTGATTCTCATCTGCAATGAGAGGAGGCTTCCGAAGATGAAGCCGTTTGATTTCGTCACATTTGACGTCAAGTTCCAGCGGCCCACTGTTGACCAGATCCGGTCTCGCATCATGACTATCTGCCACCGAGAGGGTTTGAAGCTTCCTCCGCCAGCCATCGCCGCTCTGATCGAGGGCAGCAACCGGGACATTCGACAGATTATTAACATGATTGCGACAATCAAGCTCGACCAAACGTCGATTGACTACGACCAGAGCAAAGCCATGACCAAGTCGTGGGAGAAACACATTATCCTCAAGCCTTGGGACATTTGCCAGAAGATGCTTGGCGGCGGCCTCTTTTCCCCTGGAAGTTCGGCCACACTCAACGATAAGATTGAACTCTATTTCAACGATCACGAATTCAGTTACCTCATGATCCAAGAGAATTACTTGCGTACTAAGCCCTCGCTTCTCAACGGCAAAGGCTACACGCGCCGAGAAGAGAACCTCAAGCACCTGGAGCTGATAGAAATGGCATCAGAGAGCATCAGCGATGGCGACCTCGTCGACAGGATGATTCACGGCCCGCAGCAGCACTGGTCGCTCATGCCTACCCATGCCGTATTCAGCACGGTCCGACCATCGAGCTTTTCGGCGGGTATGCTTATGGGGTCCAACTTTACCAATTGGCTTGGCAACAACAGCAAGACTGGCAGGTTATCTAGAAGCCTTCGCGAAGTCCACTCCCACATGCGACTCAAGTCGTCGGGTGACCAGGATGAGATTCGACAACAGTACTTGCCTCTGCTCTGGAACCGTGTCGTCAAACGGCTGGCAGACGAGGGCAATGACGGCATTAATGCTATTATTGAAACGATGGATAACTACTACCTCACGCGAGAAGATGTGGATATTATCAAGGAACTTGGCCTTGGACCTATGGATGAGAGCGTGGTCACTGTCGATAAGCAAACCAAGGCCGCCTTTACAAGAATGTATGTACAACTGACGACCTGGGCTTGCCGGTTCAACCCTTTCCACTTCTCCCACCTTGAGCCGTACTTTGTCCATCTTTGACACTTACTAACGATGCCAACCAGATACAATTCCATGCACCATCCGCTACCATTTATGAAGGCGTCAGCGAACCTGGGAGCCGCACCCAAGCTACCCAAGGAGGCGCCGGATCTTGAGGAAGCGATCGAAGAGGAAGATGACGGGGCGGCGGCCGAACCCGAGGTCAAGGCCGAGGAAGACGAGTTGGACATCAAGGGCGACAAGTACATCAAGCAGCCGAAGCCGAAGAAGGCGACCAAGAAGAGTGCAAAGGCAGCGGCAGGTGACGATGACGATGGCAACGCCCCGGCGCGGGGAAAAGCCAAAGGTGCGGCTAGCAAAGGGCGAGGGAAGAAGTAATACTTATTGATGACTATTTCCACACATGTACTAACTAACTTTATGTTACTGACCAACTCATGCTATTTCGTAAACCATTGTCAGTTTACTATTTTCTCAGGGGAGTGGTCCTCTGGCAATCTTGTGAGTCTAATATTTCAATGTGCTCTCCCCCTAGGGCGCCAGGCCTTAGGGAAAAAACTGGTTCGCGGGTCTGGGAAGTCCTAGATGATCCCTCAGGGTAGTCCCTTCGTAGTCTTTCCGGAAGATGCCCTTCTCCTGTAAAACGGGCACAAGCTTGTCGACGACATCCAACAAGCCGTCCGGAACATAGGGAAACGTAACGGTGAAGCCATCGGAGCCGCCCTCGACAAGCCACCGCTCCAGCTCGGCGGCAACACTGTCAGGCGTACCGACGAAAGCTAGCCCGGCATACCCCCCCCAGCGGCCGGCGAGCTGGCGCACAGTGAGATTCTCAGCGGCCGCAGTACGGTAGAGGTTTGCACGCGCTGTCACGCTCCCCTTGATGGGTGGTAGGTCCTTCTCATCGGGTAGCGGTCCGTCAAGATCCAACATGGACGCGTCGGTGCCGAGAGCAATGGACAGCGAGGCGATTGCGCTGTCAAAGTGCACGAGAGCGTCGAGATCGAGGCGCTTTTGGCGAGCCTCTTCTACGGTGGTGCCGAGCACGATGAGGGCTGCAGGGAGAACTTTCAAGTGGTCTGGGTTGCGACCTGCAGCCTTAGCCCGCGTCTTGAGGTCGAAATAGAGTGCCTTTGCGTCTTCCAGATTGCTTGGGGAGCAGAAGACTACCTCGGCCGTTTCGGCTGCCAGTTGTCGTCCGGGTTCGGACTGGCCTGCTTGGACAATTACGGGTCGACCTTGGGGGGGGCGGGCGATGTTTAGAGGTCCGCGGACGTTGAAGTGGTCACCGGAATGGTTGAGAGTGTGCAACTTTTCTGGATTGAAAAAGACGCCTTGTTCCTTGTCGCGCAAAAATGCATCGTCGGCAAACGAGTCCCAGAGCCCGATGACGACGTCGTGGAACTCGCGGGCCCGGCGATACCGCGCATCATGCTCCATGTGTTCCTCGCGGCCAAAGTTCTTACTGGACTCGGGGTTCCCCGTGGTTACAATGTTCCAGGCGGCGCGGCCTTGGCTGATGTGATCAAGCGAGGCGAAGCGGCGCGCAATGTGATAGGGTTCGTCATAGGTTGTGGAAGCGGTGGCGGCGAGACCTATGCGGGAGGTCTGGGCCGCGAGGTAGGAGAGGAGGGTGAAGGGCTCGAAGGAAGTTACTGTGTGGCTGCGTTTGAGGGCTTCTATGGGCATGTTTAGGACGCCTAGGTGATCGGCCATGAAGAATGCGTCAAACTTTGCGGACTCAAGGGCTCGAATGAAAGTTGTCAGGTGTTTGAGATTGAAGTTTGCGTCTGGGAAGGAGTTTGGGTGGCGCCAGGCTCCTGTGTGGAGGCTCACTGGGCGCATAAAGGCTGTGAGATGCAACTTTTTCTTGCCATCTGCCATCGTTGCGTTTGGGGATAGTGATATCGAGAGCTTTGTCTTCCTCTTATACCCTTTTTTTTAAACCAATTCAACTTTTGTATGTGTTCTTTTCAAAGATTTCGAGGAGTTGGAGTGTCTGATCATTTGGGGTGCGTACGTCTTATCTATATGTCCTTGAAGCTTACCAATCCATCCTACGATGCAATCGGCACCGACGTTAAGCTCATCAGAAGTGAGCTGGTTAGCTCAGGTGGTAGTTAGGTACTCCGTGTATTAGTATTAGAAATATAAAACGGGCCTAGAGCGTACAAACTGAGGGGGTGGTGTGGGAGCAACCAGGACAAAGAAGCGGGTGGTATGGTGTCAGGAGGGGCTCCGATTATGCCATAGAGGAGTCGGAGTATTCGGAATCAGTAGCAGCATTGCAGTGCCAATAAGAGCTCGAAATCCCTCCAAAACTTGTTTCGTTTATTCCAATAATGATCAGTTATTCCGGAGCCAGTTCTTGCTTAGCTCAGGCATAGAAAATGCACGTAGATATGTAGATATGGGAGAATAGTTTTCATGACCGGGGCTATTGGGCCGGCCGGCCCCACTCTTCCGGTGAGGAGAATGACGGAAGGGGACTTGGATACCGTCCCATTCCACACCCTGAATGGCAGTGATTTCCAAGCGTTATTCTATAGAATCAAAAGAATACAGAATTGACGTCTTGAAAAGGTACTTGTATAGTTCCTGGCCAGTCCCAAGAACCCATTGTCCAGAGGCAGCATAGTGACCATGCCTATTCCCACCTGTATGGATTCCATGATTAAGAAGGCGTGTGACATTGCACCATGCATTGTTTTCCTGTCTGTATATCCAAATTTACGGAGTAGAATGATATGAATTGAATAAAAAAGAGAATGTATTGTTGTAAATGGCAGACCCGGTCTCCGGTCTCCGGCCTCCGCCTGCCGGCATCTTATTCGCCGGCAAGGCGGAGCCCTTCCGCTTTTCACCCTCTCGGCACTCTACCTATTCTTCTGTGCACACAATTCTGTCAATGGAAAAATGTATACTCCGTACAATAATAATAGAAGCAATTTTCCATTCTTCGCCTCGAGAAATCAACTTGTGGGCTGGGGAAATTCCTATAAAGCCATCTTCTCTCTGCCGTTTCCTGACTCTTTTTTCTCTTTCTCTTCCTTCTTCATACCTTTCAGACCACAAGTTGTTTTATTTTGGCTCTTTTGAGTATCTTCAAGGCATCTTTTGGCACCAGAGTCGGCTATTTTGTTGTCATTTCTATTCTCTTTCCCTCTTTTTGTCCTGGATCATCAGCTCTCCTTGATGCAAGAAGGCCTTTCTCCTCGGTCCACTGCAGACAAGATGAGTGACTACCCTCGATGCTTTAATGGTTTGGAGTACGATGCTGGCATCGATTGTAGGTTGCTCATTCTCTCTATTCTCTCTATTCTCTCTATTCCCCTTTAATCCCGTTCCCTTTTCAAAGTGTCAAAAGCAGGCTGCCTACTAACGAAACACAATCATGGCGACAGTCTCAAAACCATTGCCTGCTATCCCCTACGATCACTCTGAGAGTGAAGAAGAAAATGAATGCTATGGCCACTGGTTGCATAACCTCTCGCCTATCACGGAGCGAACCGAGCCCCCTTCGACCGATCGACGTTTGAGACGCCGTCGGGGAATGCCTTGTCTTCGACCAGAGGAATCTCCTACACGCCGACCTTTGCGTCGATCCATTGGAGATGAAGAGAAGTATTCAGAGGAGACCCAGCAGGAGCAGCTGCGTCAGGAAGAAACTCGTGAAATCCCCTCTACCGAGATTACTCAAGGTCAGTCTGTTCGGGGGCAGTTTGCTCGTGGACAGTTTGCTCGTGGACAGTTTGCCCATGGACAACTGCCTTATGGAGAAATTTGTCCAAGCCCCTTTGTCGAGATTCCTCCAGAAAGCTTCCCTCAAGAACAGTTTGTTCGAGGGCAGTTTCCTCATGAACACTTTCCACAAGGACAGTTCATTCTGGGAGATTTTGATCAGGGACGACTTTCTGGTCAAGAAATTTGTGAAAATTCTTATGTCGAGATCTCCCATGGTCAATTTCCTCAAGAACAATTCGTTCAGGGATATTTTGTTCAAGGACAACTGCCTAATGAAGAAACTCGAGTAAGCCCCTATGTCGAGATACCTCCAAGACAATCTCACCATGGTCGGTTTCTTCAAGAACAGTTTCCTCCAGGACCATCTCCTCATGGACAATATCCCCACGGTCTGCTTCCACCAGAACAGATTCCTCGCGGACAATTGCTTCAAGGACAGGTTTACCCGGAGCTACCCTTTGAAAATCCTTTCAACGATCACGCTGGAGATCCCTCCAAAGCTCCCTCTGACCAAGGTCACAATGAAAAGTCTCTTGAACTTGTGCATTACCAGGATGGTGTGCATTCCCGACCAGAGCTCTGTCGAGAGCAGCCCCAAGAGCAGCCCCAGGATTATGACGACTACGACTACGAGGCTGACATTGAGGCTGCACAACTCGAAATATTTCTTCAAGCAATGCAGAAAGCCCACGCCAGACGTTGCAATCCTACCTCTCAAGATGAGCTGTATACTTCCTATCCATATGAAGATGAGCAAATGCCCTATTATACGGACGATAGACGTGCCCAAACTCCCACTGTCAACTCCCGAGATAGCACCGTGGTTGCCACTCCAGAGAAAGAGTATGAATACGAAGGCCAAGTCGTGCATCGCCGCCGTTATCAAACGCCCAGTATTTCCAGCGAGGACGATGACGACACAACCCCCAAACTCATTGACCAAGCCATGCAAGGAGCCAGAGTTTTCCATCCTCATAAATCGCGGTCCATGGTTATCTTGCGACCGCCTCCTGTCTCCGTGCTCTCTTCCAGGCCTCGTCGAACAACAGCCCCTGCTGCGCTCAAAGGCACAGAGAAACGCAAGGCATACATCATCACCGACCATGAACTGCACGCTCTTAACATTATGCGAGGCACAAACGTTGAGAATCCGGACAGCATGACGGAAATGTTTCTATTATCTCGCTTCTTGAAGGCAAAGGCAACTCAGATCCCCACCGATTTAACCATGCGACGAACGTAAGTACTTGCCCTTGTCGCCAACTATTGAACATCTTGACCAAACTAACAAAAAGAGCAGGTTTCTTCCCGAACCTGAAAAGAACGCGTACGACATCTGTCATCCTGGTAGCTACAAGTTTCAAACGAACCGTCGCTTTGCCGTCCCCTTTGTTGAGCCTTCTCCTCTTCCTACACTTAACCATGACTGCGCCCCCGGTCTAGTCCCACCTGTCAACAGTCGTGTCTTTGAGAAACTTCTCGATGAAAACTACATTACGGAAAGTGAACCAGACAAAGAAGATGCTCCTAAGGGAAAGGTCCGTATCACTCCTGCACATGTCTTTGAATGGGCGAGTGGTGTAGCAAGTTCCCAGTATGCAAAAGCTCTTCAACAGCAACAGCCTCGACCTTCTGTAAGTTTTTCCTTTCTCTGCCTCTTTTGCCTCTTTGTTGTTCTTCGTTCTTCCATGGCGGGTGGGAGAGGATAAACGAACATGAACATGTGACAAGGCTAACATCCAGCCTGGCCAGTACCCGCAACTTCTCCAAGACCACCTTAGACGAAGACAAGGCAGCAACTCCAGTACTGGAACGGAACTTACTAGCGGGGATCAGTCATACTTGCCCGAATCTCTACCATCCAGCTTTTGCGTTGCGCGAACCAGACATCCAGACAGTACGTACCCAGCCATATAAATACCGTCTCCTCCCCCCGTCCAATTTCTCTTTCTCCTCTTGTCTCTCTTCCCTCTCCATCTTTTCCTTTGTCTATTTCATTTCATCAAGTATTTTTTCATCTTTCCCCTTCTTCACAAACATCTTTATCCTTTACAAATATTTTTTATCTTTCTTCTTTTCTTTCCTTTGTCTACCCTATATATAACAATAATCTTCGGAAAAGTTCCCCTCGGGGGGAAGTGAACACCTTCCCCCTGATATAGTTTGGGGGTTGGGGGGGGAGACAATGAACAACTCCCACCCAACTGTCTCCCTCCTGGGGGCGGTTGAGGTATACACACATTTCTACCTTATACCCTCTGCCACACACATGACTTGACACCTGCATACCCCTCTTGAGCCCTCTTGGATCCTTGTGGTCCAGTTGCTAACTATTCTTCCTTAACAACAGGCCCATTCAACCCCGAACAGCTTCGGCAAGCGGGGTTCGCCGCCAGAGAGCGCCGGATGCGCCACCGCTCGCAAACAAGCTTGCAGGAGAGCGTATGCGGCGCCTCTGACGAGTCGTACCGTGCCAAGGTACGGTACGGCTCGTGCGGTGATCCCTGGAAAAGCTGTATTTCCGGGGGGGAAGTCTTCCACATCACTGATGTAAGTTTCATGAATTCCTCTTCTTGACGAGCTGTCCTTGCCCTTGTACACAAGGACGAACAATCATGGTACGAATGCTAACGAAGAGTGCAAAAAACCACAGGGTGATGTGGAAGACTTCCTAGCCAACCCAAAACATGGGCCGCTCCATGGAATGGCGAAAGCTGATGTGGTGAAGGCGATCAAGAAGGCGATCAAAGTAAACGATCGCCTCCAGGCCGACGTCGCCTCGGCCGACTCGGACCTCGAGGAGGTCGAGGCAGGCCTGAGAACGGCCATGGCCGCCCGCGACGACCTGGAGGCGAAGGTCGCCTCCATCACACAGCTGCGACAACGCAGAGAAGAGGCCAAGAGGCACCATGATGTCCGAAGTGCCATTTGGACCAGCTTCCGCGATCTCAGAAACACGGGCGAGCACTTGGAAGAAATTCTCGGCAAGAAACTTGAACGACGTGCCGAACTCCAGGATGAGCTTGAAGGTTTGGAGAGTCAAATTTCAGACCTGTGCAAGTCGGTCGGTGCCAAGTCGCCACAGGAAGTGAAGGAGTTGGAGGCCAGGTTAGCTAAGGAGGAGGAGAATTGGGAGGAATAAGCCTGAGAGGGGCTAATATTCTTGTCCAATTTTGCCTTTTTGCTGGTTTTGTTGTTTCTCCTGTCTCTTTCCTGTTCGTTCTTCCCCTCGGGCTCAAGAACTTCTCTCTACATTGGACCCCGCCAGGGAGGCTTTGCTTCTATTTCTGTTGAGCAGCGACAAAGATACCCAGGAGACGGATGGTTGTGTTGTCGCTGTCCTTGCTTTCGACCACACACACTTTAAACACACAATTTTTCTTCTTTGAGAACAATTCAGGGACCGTTTTGAAGGAACAAGTAGATTGTGTATGCTGGATTGTTATCTCTAGCCAGCAAATAATGTGTCAATTCGCGCCAACTTTGCTCTCTTTTGGTGTCACAGGTTCGTTTTCTAGATACTCCCTCAAACCCCCCTCATTTCCTCTCGTACGTTACTCAGTACAGAAATTGGAGCCAGAGGGGATGATGGCCAACGAATAAAACAAGTCAAATAGAGAAGAGAAGAGAAAAATAGTAAAACAAAATAACTGGACCAAGGACGCCCGTTCCTGCTCGTGGTCATTAGAGTGGGATTTTGGTTTTGTACAATTGTTCGCTGAACGCCCCGACTTGTGCTGTTCCTTGAAAAATCTTTTGTGTGTTTCGGTAGGAAGACGCCTCTCTTCCATGCTCCATTATCATACCAACCGACAATTCTTTCATCCTTCTCTCATGGTTTTCTTTTCAGGATCAATTATACTAATACATGGACATGTAGCCTTGCTATATCATGTCCTTTTTTTTAAATTTTTTTTTAAATACCTTGCCGACAAAGAGCGCTGTGCCGTTTTATTTGTTCTTGACAACGCCGACCTTGGCAGCGCGGAGGACTCGGCCGTTGAGCTTGAAGCCCTTCTGCTCGACGTGAATGATGGTGTTGTCATCCTTGTCCGGGCTGGGCGTCATAAAGGTAGCGTCGTGCTCGTTGGGGTTGAACTTTTCGCCTTCGGGGTTGAAGCGGGTGAGGCCGTGCTTCTCGAGCGTCGACATGAGCATGTTCTCCGTCATCTTGAGGCCCTCGTAGAGGTTGACGAGGTCCTTGTTGAGGGCCTTTTCGTCCTCGGGTTTTAACTTTTCCTCGGGGACCATGGAGAGAGCTCGGTCAAGGTTGTCGACGCTGTCGACGAGGTCCTTGGCGAACTTTTGGATGGCGAAGTCGCGCGCTGACTTCATCTCGCGGCTTGTCCTGTCTTGGAGGTTGCGGAAATCGGCAACGGAACGAAGGTACTTGTCCTGAAGGGAATCACGAATTAGTAAATCATGCTCGGGAGGTGCCCGAATAAAGCCGAGCACGTGCCACGACGGAACGGGAGACGCCGCCCTCGCGGGAATGACATACCTTGAAATCGAGAGCCTCCTTTTCCTTGGCCTCGAGCTTCTTCTTGATTTCGGCGAGGGGATCCGCTTCCTCGGCAGCGCCCTCCTTTGCGTCTTTCGCATCCTCTGATTTTGAGGTCTCGGAGCTGTACCACCTCATGCCCATGGGCCGAGCCGCTTGTCTGAGGGTCGCCGATGTGTTGGCAACGGGGCGGAGTTGTCGCAAGACGTTTGTCCTGACGGGCAACTTGGTGGCGGAGCGGAGGGCTTGCGCGTTGGTGAAAATAGCTTGTCTTAACATTTTGTATGGATTGGGGGGGGGGGGGGGGGAGAGTGGGTGTGAGTGAGTTGTCGAGCTTTAACTTCGATTATTAGACAGGGAACTTTTTTAGAATAATTCAAGTCCTCAAAACTTGTATATTCGATAGGTGTAAGAATATGTGATAAAATTGAGGCGAAGCCCAAAAAAAATGTCAAGTCAATGGTAACGAATGGCTTGAACGAATAGGTTTTGATGATGGGTTCTCGGATGATGTTTCTTCAAATGATATTTTAGAGCAAATTTTTGGGGGGATTTTCTTTGACCTTCTGAAAAGCCTTGGCTGAAAGTGGAGCCATGTCCTGCAAATCCGTCAGTTGGCTGCAGCTGTATCCAAGATTATAGTACTTCAATACATTTTAAGCTCTAAAGTATCTATCCCAGTTTCGTTTTGCTTACGGAGTACTCCGTACCTATTCCAGGTACCTATGCTTTCTGCGGCATTAGCGCTTGAGTTTAGGTACCTCAAGCTACAAGTACGCAAACCAGTCGTCTGCCTACTTGTACCATAACGCGAATCCTCTCTGTGTAAAGTAGACTGTCCGAGGCTGCATACAGTGCAAAAGAGAGGCTGGAAACACATCACCAATCATCCTCAACTCAACGCATCCGCCATTCATACCCAGGCCTGACCACACCCTTCTCGACATCTCCCAATTGCTTCCCCATCGAGTCAGATCAAATCTATCTAGGGGCCACCAAATCATTTCGCACATCCGATTATTCTCAGCCTTCTTTCGTCGTTTGACAATCCACCAAAAACCATCCCCCTCCACGACATTCTTTATACGAGATGGCGCAAGGCGAATCCTCCAAGGTGCAGGAGGCCAAGTCGCTGGCCAAGGAGAACCCACAGAAGGCTGAAGATATTTTTCGCTCCATTCTGTCCAAACCGCCGTCTGTTACTGCCGAGTCTGCTGTGAAGGATTATGAAGAGGCCTTATTAGGGCTGGGAGCTCTCTATCGAGATGCAAGGTATGTGCAACGCTGCAGCCGATGCTTCTGCATCAGGCCCGCCCTTTGAAAGCATTATTCGATTTCTCAATGAGTCACTGACCCCGTTTCAAAATAGAAAGTCAGATGCGCTTGTTGATCTTGTGACGGAGAGCCGAACAGTTCTTTCGTCGTTTGCCAAGGCAAAAACCGCCAAGTTGGGTAAGCAAAGAAACACTCGAGCTTTCCGTTCTTCCTATTTCGTACTTCCCTTTCCTTTCCATTTAGTTGTTTGGCTAACACAAGTCTCCTTGATTAGTCCGCCAGCTTCTCGACCTTTTTGAAGACATCCCCGACAGCAATGAGATCCAAATTTCCGTCACAAAGTCTTGCATAGAATGGGCGACAAAAGAACGACGAAGCTTCCTTCGCCAAAACCTCGAGACACGGCTTGTATCGCTCTATATGGCCAAGCAGGCATACTATGACGCCTTGACCCTCATCAACAACCTACTACGCGAGCTCAAGCGATTGGATGACAAATTGGTCCTCGTTGAAGTTCAGCTTCTCGAATCCCGCGTCTACCATGCTCTCGGAAACATAGCCAAGGGCCGTGCCGCCCTGACGAGCGCCCGCACAAGCGCCGCCTCCGTCTACACACCGCCTCGCCTACAAGCTGACCTCGACATGCAGAGCGGTATGCTCCACGCTGAAGACCGCGACTTCAACACTGCTTTCTCATACTTCATCGAGGCCCTCGACGGCTACCATACCCAGGACGAACCCACCAAGGCCACGGCCGCGCTGCAGTATATGCTCCTTTGCAAAATTATGCTGAATCTCGCCGACGACGTGAACCAGCTCATGGCTTCCAAGCAGGCCCTCAAGTACGCGGGCCAGAACCTAGAGGCCATGAAGGCCATTGCGCGTGCACACGCAAACCGCTCGCTCGAGGAGTACGAGCGTGCCCTTACCACCTACCGTTACGAGCTCGGAGGCGACGCCTTCATCCGCAACCATCTCCGCCGTCTGTACGACGCCATGTTGGAACAGAACCTTATCAAGGTTATTGAACCCTTTTCGCGTGTCGAAATCGACCACATTGCAAAGATGGTGGGCCTTGACACTCTACAGGTTGAACGCAAGCTGTCACAGATGATCCTCGACAAGGTCATCATCGGCGTGTTGGACCAGGGCGCTGGCTGTCTCATCATCTTTGACGAGACACACCGCGACGAGGCCTACGATGCGGCACTAGCCACCATTGAAAAGTTGAGCAACGTTGTTGATGGCTTGTATACCAACCAGGCCTCTTTGCTAGAGTAGATTATGCTGAATATATACACTTATATATCCCTTTTGACTAACTCGGCATTTGTACTGCGAAGCCGAGGGGAAGGGGAAGCAATCGAAGAGTATTACAGCGGCAAGGATTGGGCAGAATAATTGTATAATTAGGTGCATTCAACACGTTTGGTTGTCTAGTCTAGTCTAGACGGTACGGTAGACACGTGAAACCAATCAAGGAGTTTTTTTTCCAATTTATGCCTTTTATCTAGAGCAAACCAATTCTTCGCCTGTCCATCCTGCAAGGGAATTTTGGATGAATTGCACCCCACGAGAGTTGGAAAAAAGAAACCTAAAAACACCGATACTGACTTAGAAGTTGCCATCAAAGACAGTAGATCCAATTCAACTGAAAAAAAAAAAAAAGGATAAATGTAGCCAGCAAAATAATAAAGAAACATGAGAACCCAAGAAAACTCCGTCGGACAAGGATGCAAAAACCTCATTACAACGAACCCCAGCCAAAAAAATAATACAAAAAGACCAAGTAATCGTCAACTCTTGAACGAATCAAAAACTCATTTCCTCTTCCTTCCTCTTCTCCTCCCCAACAAGAAGTGCAAATAACCTCTTAGCTATAACTTCTTCGTCGCCTCCGCCAACCTCTTGTTTGAACGCGCGCACAATGTCGAGATGCCACTGGCCAAAAGTAAGTTTGTAGCCGGCTGTCGAGGCGACTTTGCCTAGGAGGCGCTGCGTGGATTTCGAGGGGGGTGGGAGCGTAAATGTGTAGCGGCCTTTGCGGCGGAGTTGAAGGAAGCTGTCTAGGAGGAGCCAATGGTCTTTTCGCCAGTGGGTTTTGGAGGGGAGATTTGCGGGTTTGTAGGATTGTTTGGGGGATTTGGAGGAGGATGAAGAGGAGGAGGTTTGGCTTTCCTTGTCTTCGTCTGCTGTGGAGGGGACCGGGAGGGGGGCGGCGGAGACGGGGGCGAGGACAGGGGCGTTGATGACATTTCTTTGGGGCGGATGGGATGGCTTGTTTGAGGCGAATGGGAGGCGAGAGATTGAGGAAGAGAATGCAGCTGAGGCGCAGGCTTGCGTTTGTTCGAGCGGTGAGAGGACGCTGCTCGCCCATTCCACGACGCGACCCGGCGTATGCGGCTTGAGTGGTGACCGGAGACAGGATTTGGTAGGGGAGAGATTCCTGTGCCCTGGGGGTCGGGATACGGGCTCTGTGGGTTCGGGGGAGCTTGGTATGTTGCTGTTGTTATCATCAGTGACGGCGGCAGCAGCTGTGTGAGCCATAGTTTGCTGCTGCCAGCGGGCGATATCCGCATGGCTAAGCTGCATATTGGGGGGTGTAGGACGTGAGAGTAGAGCTTTTGTAGTGGTAGCGGCAGTGGGAGGCCCAAAGAGGTTCCTCCGTGGCCCAGTGGAGCGGGGAGTGAAGTTCAGCTTTTGTTCGATGCTTCGCTCGACAACGGGCAGGGATGGTGCCTTGTGCGATAGAGGCGAGGACGACGAGTCGTGATAGATCTGCTCACCACCCTTTTCAGAAGATGAACCATGGCCGTCAGCACCACCAGCTGCCTGGAAGTCGAGAGAGGGAGCTTCGGGAGATGCTTGAGCCTTTGGTAATGTCACGGCCGCAGAGATGGTTGTAGCTCCGGACCCGGGCGCAGCTGGTGAGAAGAGGGTGTTTTGCCGTCTGGGGCTTGGTTGGAAAGCCTTTTGCGGAAGAGGAGGGAACATGGTGCTGGCGCTGAGCACAGGCCGCGTGGCTTCTCGCTGTTGGGATGACGCCCGCAGTGCTGTCGGTCTGGGTGGATGTTGAGAAAGATTTTCCTTTGTTGCCTCGGCGAGGGATTGCGCAGGAGCTCCAGGTAGGTTAGCCGGGGACGAAAAGAAGGAAGCGAGCGTCTTCAGGCCGGCTGGCTTCTCTGAGAGGCCTGCGGTTTCTCGTTCCTGGGCAGCAGAGGACCTCTTGGCATGAGAGGAAAGCATGGAGAAATCGTCCATGTTCACATCCCCACCTCTTGCCTGTGGCTCGGGCGAGACATGCGGCACTTCCGTAGCCAAGACTGTCTTCTCTGGAATGGGTTCCTCTTCACGGACGTTGGTTTCCGGTTCGACATAGGCAGGAGCAGGGGTTGCGGCGGCAAGAGAGGGCCTGGACAGCAATCTCTTACCCCGAGGACCCCATACAGCAGGCTTTGCCGCACGGTTTGCCATCGTTGTTCTCCTGCCAAAGGCTTGCTTCCGTCTCCGTTCGGGGCCAGAGCCAGAGCCAGGGCCGGGGGTCGGCCGTTGGGCTTCCGTCACCCAAAGATCCTCCGTCCCATCATATGTAGCGGGGACCTCGTATTCCTCCGACTGTTGCTGCGAGCTTCCAGTTCGCCGTCGATCTGCAATGGACCCGAGCGTGTCGAGCAAATTCGTGGTTCGGCTTTCCGTTGGGTTGGGGACCACTTCAGCCGCTCCAGTCGGCATCCAGCTCATCTCATCTTCTGTGTGCACTTGGGGGTGTGCAGAACTGGCCACCGAAGCAGCGCGGGACACAGGCCGAGCGGCCGTCGAGCCTCGTCCTATACTGCTATGAAGAGCTTTCATGAACGAGGTCTGGATGGCTGATCTACTCCCAGGGCCAAAAGGATCCTCTTCAACGGAAGCTGATCGTGTGGAGGCTCGGAATTCGGGAGCCGCTGGCTCTGCTTCCGGTTCCGTTGCTGTCTGCTTTTCAAACTCTCTGGGAGACGCATCGTTCTGAAAGAAATTTGGATCTGCTGTTGCCTTTTTGGCCGAGCCCCTGAACGGACTACCAAGGGTGCTCCGCGGGCCGATGGGAGAGGACATGTCCGACGTTACGCTCTGCAGCGCAAGCCCAGCACGCACGATGGGTGAGAGTGTTGGACGTTCGTCTTTCGACATGGATTGGCCAAGTGGGGAGCGTGCACCCTGCACAGCGGGCATCTGAGGAGAGGACGGGGGGAGAACAGGTGTTGATGCTCGAGGGGGAGCTACGCCTTCTTCTTCTTCTTTTTCTTCTTCCTCCTCCTCCTCCTCTTCCACCTCCTCTTGCTCTGCAGGTTCTGCTTCATCTGCATTTGCCTCCCCATCCTCGAGATCGATGGAAGGTCCGACGACTGGAAGTTCACCCGCCTGGATGTTGTTGGAGGTACTTGTCATGGAGACTCCGCTCACCTTCTCCGCCTCGGCCGGCGACGGAGTGTCATCTGGCGTCAGCAACCTGGAGCCCGCCTCCGAATGAGCCGAACCAATGTCCACAACGGACGGCGAGTCTCTTGCGGACGGCGAACCATTGGCATTGGTGTACTGAAGCCGTCTTGGTGTGGCGGCGTCCAAAACCATTTCGGGAATCTCTGAAAACGAGTCGTCGTACGCGCTCGTATCGGGGTCTGCAGCTCGAGCCAGCTCTCGTGCGGGCGATTGCTTAATGGGAGAGAATGATGCTGGCCCAGAAAAGACATTGCCAGCGAGAGCCTCTTGCAGTTGCTCGACGCGCATGGTGAGAAGTTGCCGGCTCAACGGCACGGCCTTGTTTCGACGCGGGCTCCTATTTGCCGGCAATGGAGATGAGTTTCTGCTCGCGAGGCGTGGTGATTCTCGGATGTTCTGCGCGTCTTCCTCCATAAATTCTGGTGTTTCTTCTGGCATTTCGTCCACTGCTCCATCTTGTACGTTACTGACAGGCTGAGCTTCCTCGGGCGTCTCCTCAACAATCTCTTCGCGAGTTTCTTCGGGCTGTCGGATGGATTGGAGAGATTGGTTGATTATGAGGTTTGTGGTGTCTCCAAACTCGTGGTTGGGGTCAATTGTGCTGTTCATACTGGCGCGAAGGGATGGCAGAGAGTCCATAAAAATCATGCTAAATTCTTCCGACTGCACTATGGTATCGCGATCTTTCATCGTGGGTTCGTTATGTATTTCGTCGATTTCAGAGGCGGAGTCGTCTGTTATTCCGTCGGTCAGAGGAGCGGATCCATGGCCGGTGTCCGCTTCGTAGTCGGACTCAGCGGCTTGTGTCGTTTCGACATCCTCTTCAAGGCTTGGAACATCGCGCGTCTCGGATCCTCTCGTTATAGAACCGGCTGGAGGAGCCACCGCAGTTTCAGGCATAGTAGAAGGCATAGAATCCTGCGATCTCAGGAACGACGAGTTCAGCATTTTCGAGTGTCGTGCACGGGTGACAGGTAGCGGGGTCGCCTGGTCCGACAGCGTTTCCATCCAGATATCTGGCTCAAAGTCCACAGCGGCAGCATCTGCCGGTGCATCGACTGGGCTTTCTCGATTGGGCGGCATTTGTTGCTCGTCTTGAGGCTTGGAGGGGCTCTCGTTGGAATTGGAGGCCACGGCAATAGACTCTCGGCTCGCTTCGATGTTGGCTAGATCCTCCACTTCGTCGGGCATCAATGCAACCCTCCTAGAGCGCCCGCGCTTTCGAGACCCGGTTTGGCGGGTGGAAGTCCCCGCATCGGACGGCGTTTTCCGTTTCGTGCCACGCCTCGCCGAAGGACGCGCCTTGGGTGTCGCTTGCAATATCAGATCAATGGTGGAATCTTCGGACGCCGATGACACGGAGGGTGCGGCGACTTTCCTCTGTCTCTTGGCGGGCGTGGACTTTGCGGGAGTGGCTGTCCGGCGCGTCGAGCCTGTGCTGGGTCGTGGCATAAGGTCGGATTTCTTAGGACGCCCTCTCCGCCTCGGGGTCGGTACGGCCTGCAGAGAGGACTCGGTGTCATCGTCTCTTAGAGGGACTGTAGTCGTTGTGGTACGTTCTCGTGGTTTGTATGTCGGGGTAGCCGAGTTTGTTGGTGAGGTGAAGAGGCGTCGGCGGACAGTGCTGGAGGGCAACGAGGGCCGTGCCGTGGCAAGTTTGTGTTCTGATTCGACGGTGACAAAAAGCTTTTGGGGCGAGCGGTTGTCCCCAACTTCGAGCTCAAAGGTTTGTTTACGAGGAGAGTAAAAGTTTCCGCCGAGGGAGGCGAAACGCTGGGAGCGTTGACTCCTCGTCACGCGCCGCGCGATTGAGGAGTCGATAGGTTCGTTTAGGGGGTCGGGGGAAGACATGATGTTGAGGGGAAAGAGGCCGGCGCCAAAGACAAGGCACACGTGTTTGTGTGTGTACGATGAGAAAATGGATGAGAAGATGGATGAGGTTAGGGCAGAGGGAGTTTGCTAGGGAAGAGGGAGAGTGTTGATATCTACACCTCTCGATTCAACCGCAGAGGGCTTCCACTAATGCACGACAGTAGATCTACTCCGTACTGGGGCATTGGTCGTAGGTCGGGCCTGGTCTAGAGAATAGAACGGCGTTGCACGAAGGTGGCAATGATCACTTTGTCTCGTCTGTCAAAAAAAGGACTGGGGGGAAATGTCAACCAAACATGTTTGTTTACTTTTAATTTACAAATTAGGACTAGCGGAACGTGGAAGCTTAACAGTGGAGCCCCCGCATACAGTATTTTGTGGGCGCGCGCGCCACAGATTGATTCTCATAAGCCACTTCCAACAGCCACCCTTGTTGGTCGAGTTCTAGTCGACGGCCTGCGATGTTGGTTATGATGTCAAATATCGTCTCTTTGGCCGAAAGGGGGATTGGTATAAGTCTTGCTCGGTTGGGGTATTTGAAATTCGATAAGGCAATGTATGAGCAGGCTGATAGGCTCTCCCTCACCGGGATCTTCTTGACAGCTTTCGCAATTCCAAAGGGACATTGTGGTCATTGTGGCTGGCCATTGTCGTCAGCGGTGGATATAGATAAGTTTCTGTGAGGAAGAGTGCTGCCTTTTATATTCGAGGCGGGCGGCCTGGAATTGTCGAGAGCGGAAAGGAGCGTGATTGTTGTAACCAGTATTGTGGTTATCCTAACAACCTTTACGGAGTATGCTCCTTGGCTTGGCCCTTTTACCTCACCCCTTACTCGGTACTCGTACACGTACACTGGGTTCCCTGGAATGTTCGGAAATTTATTCCCCGCGACGCGAAAATCCGAGGGGTTATCATAGACGTGGGGAAGAAAGTCACATGGAAAAATAGGTGGTGAACTCGGATCTTTGCAGTGAAGCACACTCTTACATAGAGGACCTACAAGTACCTGTACACGTACAGTGCTGAACATACTAATACCCCAGGTCTTTACTATTTCAGGTACTGAGGAAATATTACGGAGTGGTCTGAGAAAGAAAAAGAAAAAGTGGTCCCAGCCAGCCAACCCCAACTTCAACTCGGCCCTCGCCAAAACACCCCCCTAGTCACTCTCCCTCATTCTCCAAAGCCTGTAATGGACCTCGGTACTACATTCCCCACCGCCCACCGCCGAGTTAAACCGCCGGGTAACCACGTTCGTTTCTCATGTCACCATTTCCAAAACCATCCACCATCCAGCCCCCCCCCCCCCCCCCCGAAGAAACATTGGCTTGCGAACCAACCCCAAGCATACAAGTCTATTGGCAACTTCAACTCCAGTAATAGCCAGTAGCCTCCTTTTTTAAACAAAAAAGGATATGGGGCTGTTCCTGAGTCTCATCTCCACCGCATAAATGTGCCCTCGTTAGCTCCATTTTCCCACTCTTACCCTTAAACCACCAACTTCTTTGAGTTGGCTTCATCTTCTTCCCCTTCCTTCTCCCTTTTTACATCATACTCCTTTTCGTTCCTTACACTCCACCTCGTTTCTGGCCCTACACCTTACTTGATACCCATTTCCACTTTGTCTCCCTCGCCTTCTAATACTTTCTTACTGCTACGTGGCTCCTCGTATCGGTTGCCCGTAGCCAATATTACCTACTTCTTATACTCTTTCTTTCGTATTATATACAATCAATCGCAATGGCCGCGGCATCCAAACCCGTCATTCCTCAGAATGACAATGTTGCACACGCGCTTGCCGGCGCTGGCGGCGGTATTCTCTCCATGATTCTAACGTAGGTGCACTCTCCGCACTCTCATACTTGTTGGCGATGGTGGCCTATATGTCTGACTGAGGTGGGGGTTGCGGTACACTATTTCCTCAATACTGTCCATGTCCCAACATCCAAAAAAGGTCAAAGTAATGGCTGAAATAATCCTGTGTAACTTACACCCCAAACCTCATAGTTACCCTCTCATCACACTCTCAACCCGTGCTCAGGTCGAGTCCAAACGGGCCGAGACGGCCTTGCTTGCCACAGTCCGGAATATTGTGGCGCGTGAGGGCGTCTCGGGTCTGTACTCGGGCCTCGGATCCGCCCTGTTCGGTATCAGCATCACCAACTTTGTCTACTACTACTGGTACGAGTTCACCCGCGCCTTCTTCGAGGCCGCCGCCATCCGCGCCGGTCGCGCGGGCAAGAAGCTCACGACGATTGAGTCCATGATTGCCGGTGCCATTGCCGGTTCCGCCACCGTCATCCTCACCAACCCCATTTGGGTCGTCAACACGCGCGTCACCACGCGCTCGCAGCAGTCGAGTTCGGATGAGGAGTCTCTCGAGGGCAAGAAGCCCGCCCGCGGACCTAGCGCTATCGCCACCCTCCTCTCCATGCTCAAAAATGAGGGCCCTCAGTCTCTCTTTGCCGGCGTCGTGCCCGCCCTCGTCCTCGTTATCAACCCCATCCTGCAGTATACCCTCTTCGAGCAGCTCAAGAATGTCGTTGAGCGCCGTCGCAAGGTGACGCCTGGTGTTGCCTTCCTCCTCGGCGCCCTAGGCAAGCTTTTCGCCACTACTATCACATACCCTTACATCACCGTTAAGAGCCAGATGCACGTTGCCGCTGGCACCGGTAAGAAGGAGGGCATGATGCAGGCCATGAGCCGCGTCGTTAAGGATGAGGGCTACGGTGGTCTCTACAAGGGTACGTCTTGTCGCATCTCCCCTCTTTTCTTCTTGTCATTATTGAAAAAAAAAATTTGTGATTAACAAAAGCATCTTGAAAAAACAGGCGTTGGCCCCAAGGTCACCCAAAGTGTTCTCACGGCTGCATTCCTCTTCGGCTTCAAAGATATCCTGTACGAACAGATGGTCCGTCTCCGCACCCGAAACATCAAAGCATAAAAGGAAAAAATCTCCAAAGGAGAATTTGGAAGCTAGGAGCAGAGTATCTTCTGTCTGGGAAGACGAAAATTTGCAATATTTATTCTTTTGTCTTTTGAATTTCCAAATTGTACGATCGAAGAGTAACGATAACGCCGAAAAGAATGTAATTCATCAGACAGAAAAAAATAACAAGATAATGAAAAGTGAAATTGGTGGCATGTGACAAGGCAGTAGTACTGTATGAAGTACTGTGGTTGAAATTTGAGTGAGTAGTGTAGCTGAGAGGGTAGGTATATAATGTCAATTGAACATTCAAAAGGTACATACGACCATAGGTTCAGGAATACACGGGATCCCGTCCGCTCTCCCTTAGTTAAGCCTGGAACCGGTGGACTAGTAGTTGGGTCGGTGACGACCAGCGAATCCCCGCTGTTGTATGTTTTTTTTTTCGTCTTTTTGTTTCTCATACTTGATAAGTTTCTTTGACTTCACTTACTATCCTCGCAAAATTTTTTCTTTTTAATTTATATTAATGGCAATCTCTCAATTTTAACAATTGATGCTTTCGTCTATAAAGCTGTCGTAAAGCTTAAAGGTGGCTCAGCTTCACTTGCAACCACCTCTATGTAAGAGCAAAGGTGCGAGTCTCTACGGAGTACTGCCCTAGGTGGATCAACCCCTGAGAGATTTCGGACGCAGACTCTCCTCTCACTACGCCAATTGTGTGCATCTTTTGCAGGCGAAACAAGTGTTACCGGCAAGAACTCTTGTTGGTTCGCCCGATTGTCTTCAATTCATGCCAATACGAAGCACCTAATTTGAAACGTTACGCGTTATCATTAGAGTCAACGAGAAACCTCCTCCCTAACTTATAAAAAAAAATAACGGGTGACAAAGTTGAAGCAATAGAGAGTTCGGAGGGAAAACTCTAGTATTTTTTTAAAATCTTTTTTTTTTTTTGGTTTTGCACAGTGCATTTTACCGCCTTTCACCGAGGAGGAATAGTGATCTTGGGCACGATCCAGAATTCGTGGTACGCCTTATCCGGAGTTGGGACTTGAACCTCGGCACCAACGGACACCCCTGTTGTGGTGGCATCGGCCAAGGCCGGCGGGGTTTTGCCTGATCTGTCGCCAGCTGCAACAATCTTCTGGGCCGCGGTTACGGCCAGTGCTACGGCGATGCATGATCGCATGCCGTTCTTTGTCGCTCGCAACCACCGGTCGCGCGAGTTTACTGAGAAGGACTCTTCGGCGGTGAGTTTCGTCATTTTCTCAAAGGCCTTGCGTGCGCTGGCTGCTGCGAGACCGGCGTACTTCAAAATATCGTCTGTCGGGGAGTCGGCCTGGGTCGTAGCCTTCTCAAACTCGTCGAATGTGGGAATGGCGGGGATGCCGGTGTCAGTGAACGGCTTCATCCGGACTTCGTACCGGAGCTTGTCTGTGCCGTAGGGACGTGGCGGTGGATTTACGAGGCCGAGCCGTTGGAGGGCCGTGTATAGGCAAGATAGGGAGTCGGCAAGCTCCCAAGTGGCGGCAGCTTCAAGCTGCGCGAGCCGGAGGAAGTCGCGCGTCTTGAGCTGGCTCTTGGTCGCGGTCGCACCGGGGCGTGTTTGGTTCGTGCTTCGAGCCACAAACAGCGCAATTCGATCGATGTGGTCAAGTCTCGTTTTCGTCAGATACTTGAGAAGCCAGTACATTCCGCCTAGCTCATCTGGCTGGTACACCTCCAGTTCGAAGCCGAGTTGCACGATGCTCGCCATCAGTCGAAGCTTATAAAAGTATACCCACGACGAGAGGGGAAGCGAATATGACTCGGCCGTCTCAGTTTCCGAGACCCGATAGATCAGCGGCTTCTCGTGAGTGTGCGGCAACAAGAATTGGTCCACGTCTTCAGCATCAACTTGTAGGGCTTCCCAATCGCGTATGCAGCGGCACAGTGTCCTGCGAACTCTCGACCGATTTTGGCAGAAAGTACGCATGATGTCTAGGTAAGGGCGGGCCGCCTTCTGTCTAAACTCTTCCATTGTTTGGGCCATGATGAACCTCGAACTACCGACGGCTTCGACGTCGTCGTTTGCGCGATCAAGGAGAATACTTCCCGGCAAGCTGATGGTGGCAAAGTCATCGTCAAGGATTTGGCGGATACTCATAGTGCCAAGAACCTCCATTTCATGGAAGAGGAACATTTGAAGCATCGATCGGACCATGACCAAGGGCTGTGGTTTCTTAGCCTGGAAAGTCTCGACAAAGGTCTGTTGAACAAGTCACCACATCAGTCAGCACAATGGTAGGACGCCACCCAAATGAAGGGAAAGACGGGGAGGAAATGAGTTGTACCAGCAAAGACTGCGAATCTGTGTAGTGCAAAACGTCAATGACTTCCACTCCATCTTGAAACACTTTGACTAGTAGATTCGACGCCGCCTCGAGGCTAATCTCCACGATGGGTCGCGGCGGCATTGTCGTAGCGAGTTTCTGCTGAAGCTGGATACTCACGGACTCGGGTATCGGTGTGCCCCGGCCACTGGTGGCTTTGACTTGGGCCGCAACGGCGCAGGCTTCCTTCCAAGAAGCACGAATGCGGTCGGGTTCATCTCTATATTGAGACACATCGATGGCGGTGAGGAAGGCGTGTCTCATTGTGAGACGGATATCCAGGGCCTCGAGGATTTGGTCAGGCATGGTACCTTGGAGCGTCAAGAGGAGGGCCCGGGTCTCCTGAAGAAATAGCAGCACTGAATTCATGTTGACAGACTCTAAGAGTGTTCTGTCATAGGTATGCGTGACAAAATCCTCTTCCTATATGACTTATCGATTAGTCGCTGTTCGGACTGCGAAGGGTAGCCCACGGCCCATGTCCGATAGTACCAGGGAGACAGAAAGAAAGAGAAATAGAAGAAGTGACAAAATTACCTCGTAGTAGTGTTCGTCCTTGATTCTTTCATTAACATACCCGCACGCCTTCAGCATGCCAATACAATAAGCGCGCAGAACAGCGTGCATAGGAGTTGGCTGCCAAGAAGCATCCGATGCGGGCACGAAAACAGCGTCTTGAATAGTGCCTGGGGTCGATACCAGCATGGCATCGACATACCTACTCGTGAAGAGCGTCTGGGCTAGGGGATATCCTGAATGCCAAGACATCTAGGGCACAAAGGGTCAGCTTGCAGTCTTGTAGGATCAAAAGGGGGAGTGGGTGGACAAGGGGACTGTTTACCTCTAGGCAGAGCAGTTGATCTATGATGCCCAATACCTCCTCTGGTAGCAGCGGCCTCCGAACGTCATACTGGTTGTCGAAGCTAGACATATGCGCCTCGCAGCCACTGTCCATCTTAGGATCCATGATCTATGGTGAGGTTAGAGAGGCTCGATAGTCGACAAAGCAAGTCTGTTTGGTAGTTGAGCAATACCTCGAGGGCGCCAACCGACTCGAACAAAGTGAAGAAGCCACATTTGACAAGTTCCCCTGGTGCAAGGGCTAGTAAACGGGTGGTCAGAGAAAGAGTTGATATGGGATAAGGCCGACAAGAATCATACTTTGCGCCGCCGCAGCGAATTGTGCTGTCACATCTCGTGCAATCACACCTGGCCGGGTCATGATAGGCGGTGGCAGAGGAGAAGACGGACCAAAGTAGCGGCCGTCATCTTCACCCAAGTTCGTCAGCCACCCAACTCGCTTCATCGCCTAGCATTAGGGGGTGGCCATTTTCCAGGCCGCAAGTTCCGCCTGAACGTCCAACATACCTCCTTCGATAGGGCCACCAACCATGGCTATATCTCGAGGTTTTCTCTGGCTACAGAAAGATTAGTAAACGAAGGAATCTTAAGAGAAAGTATTGGTGCACAATGAACAGATAGTTGATATGGAGGTAGCGATGAGCTATAGGAAGGGTACTTGAAATCATGGAAGAAGCCAACAAACCTTTGGCAGAAATTATATCGAGGGTTTTTTTTTTTTTTTTCCTTATCGGGACACACGATGTTTTTCAGAGCGTCTGAACGCTCTCCATTCCAGAGACCTCCTTCAAAAATAGAAATCTACGGTGCCCTGAAAGTGAATACTCCGTAAGAAAGAGGCTAGGGGCTTGGGGTATCAAGCCACAAGTTTCACGCCAGGCGGGAGTGAATCGCGGGAGTGTGGAAAAGCCACTTGTGGTGAGAATGTGAGTGAGGCTGTTACAGTAATCAAACCATTTTCAGCTGGGGGTGGCATAGTAATAATAGTGGAGTGTGCAGTGGTAAGAGTGCTATATTGGACATGTTACAGTGCATACCTTCGCTGTATTTCATACGCCAAACCAAACCATGTCTGTCCAGTCCATCCGTATGTCCCGACAACGGGGCACTATTTTTTAGTCACTCCCAGCTTGGGACTCTGTACGGAGTAGACTATCAAACATTAAAACAGCACCTTGGAAAGAGAAGCATTATGGATTATGGTTTATGCATTTCATTGAAATCAATGGTTTGAAAAAGCAGTTTTTATGATACATCCATAGTTCGTGGCAACGACCCGAAGGACGTCTCCCCGAATGGAAGAGATGGGCCTAGACACGGCTCTAGTCCCCTTCTATTTTCCCCCATTCTTCCTCCACGCGCCCAATTCCTCGCATGCGGTTTACGAAGAGGCAGCTTCCTTGGCAGCGGCTGCGTTGGCCTCGTTGAGGTTCTGAGCTTCGCCCTGCTTGCCGTTCTAGATCCATGAGGTACCAAAGTCAGTTCGCCATTTTTACCATTTCCCCCGTCTCGTGGGCTGCAAGGCGTCCTTACCGTCCATCGGCCGAACTTGAGTTCGGACTGGCCGCGTCGCTCGGCAGCAACTCGCTTGTCGTCTTTGAGGCTTCGTCGGACCGTACGGGCGGCAATCGCAAGGTAGCGGTTGTAGCTGGACAGAAATTTCGTTAGCCTTCTTCTCCATCTCCAAATTCCCTCCCCCCTCCAATCGAATCCCGCGGTATCGGCAATTGGCATCGGCGAGGGTCGCAAAATGGTATCGGGGTCGACTTACGTGAGGCCGGCGGCTTTCCACGCGAATGTCATCTTGGCGACTGTCGTTGATGGGTTTGATATGTTGGGGATGAGAAGGGTATTGCAGTTCGAGATTGGTGTTCCTGAAAACGGGACCAGCAAAATCCACTTGTCAAACTGCGGCAGAATCCGGTCCGATTTGATGGAGAGCCTTGTCACGTGAATTGTTGCTGAGTCATTGCCATTTTTGGATGTTTTTTTTCCGCAGGTTCGAATTCTGCCGTTGCCAGTATTTTTTTTTTTTTTTTTTGGGGGGGGGGGGGTTATTTTTGGTAACCGCTCTGTATTAGAAGCCCTAAAATCAAAAGCCGTGATTCAATCCTCGCCGTATCCCGTACCCATCCCCTCCCAAGCTCTCCCAAGCCGTGTAGTACAAATAAACCAAAGTTTTACTAGAAAGAAGATATATCCTTCTCTTTTTCCTTGCGCCGCCGCTAGAAAATAGAAAACAAATCAAAAGAGACATCCTGAACACCGCCCTGACCGCCCTAACCGCCCTAACCGCCAACCTAATCATAGCGTCGTGTGTGTGCTGCTTTAGAATGCTTTAGAAAGCCAGGATTCCAAACGATGGGATAAACAAACTCGCGATAGCTAAGCTAAAAGCCACTCCGCCGGCCCAGAGCCCGGCGTTGCAGAGAGCACGATTTCGCATGGATCGCAGCACGACGTCCTGCGTCGCGATTGTGAAATCAAATACCCGTCGCCCCAAAAACTTGCCATTGTACGCGACGACCCACGGCTCATGGGCAAAGTCGTTGGCTGGCCCAAGAGGTCGCATTGTCGGCTTGCGCAGAGGGTCAATGCTTGCAATGGAGTCGTTTGTGTTGACCCGCAGGTGTCTTTTGTAGGGACCGTCGGGCGAGTTCTTCTCGATATCGTGGCCTTGTTCCCAGGGCCGCAATTGGCGCACTCCGTGCCAATGAAGGTTCGGCACTATGCCCTTTCGAGAAGCGACGATGAGAAAGACGCCAGCGAGAAGCAGAGGTGTGACGACGGGGCGCCAGTAGAATGGGCATGGTGTGAGGGCCATGAATGCGATGATGCCTAGACCTATGAGAACAAGCAATAACCCGAGAATGGTTTGGAGGATAAGGAGTGGCCGGTTCGAGTTGTTGATGCTCCAGCGGACGAAGTTGGGGTGCAATTGGCCGCGGAGGACGGCTTCGACATGGAGAAAGGCTGGTAGAAGGGCCGAGGGGTGTGTGGTGTGTTCGACTGCATGCATGCAGGCGGCGCGCTCCGGGTCCTCCAGACTCAACTCACGAGACGCACCAAGAGCTATGTAGTGGCGGGCGATGGCATTGATCTCTTCGCGGAACGGTTGACTGCTAACTACAAGTATAGGACGAGGTTAGTAGAAGGAGTGGGGGAACATTTGTTGGACTCTTGATCTGGACATACAAGGTGACGATGACTCGACGACAATCGATGAGCGTTGTGGTTCGGCCACAGAGTGCTTGACCTTGACAGCCACGCGCGCCGGATTGCGCGGCAAGGAGAAATTGGTAGCCGTCGAGCCGGTCTTTCGATGCGCCGACATGTCCATGTCGTACGACGCCGCAGTCATATCGCCTGTGTTCTCGGAGGCTTTGCCGTTCTTGTCCATAATGTCCAAGATAGTGTCGACCTTTGCCTTTTCCAGGCTACTGCTCCGGCTATGCGAGGTTGCCGGCCTCGCAGCGTCGGGGTCCCAGCGGCGAGAAAGGGCCTTTTCGCCACGAGTCAAGGCGGACCAGCGGTAGACATAGTCGCAGTACCACATGAAGAACTGGAGATATTCTCCGTTTCCCTCGACATAGACGAGATAATCCATAAAATCATTGAGGGAGCAGGGCTGCCGGCTTTGGAGTCAGTCACTTTGGTTCGTTTACTGAGAAAGGGGTCTGAGGCTGCATGGGGCTGCATGGGGCTGCATACCGGAAGCGTATCGTTCCTCACAATGCCCTCGAACCGAAGGGACTCGGGCGTGGTCTTCTTCATCTTCTTCGACACGGCGGCCAGGTCGTCATAGTTCACATCGTCCAGCAACTTCCTCGCCGACTTGTTCCCGTTGGGGCCCTTGTACAAAAAGAGAGCCATGTCGACAGAGAGAGAGAGGAACAGCAAATGATGAAATGATGGTAAGATGAGAGGGATTTTCTTGGTCTCGAACTAACAGGATAACGATTGCATCTCTTTTTCACTCAACACTTTCTTGATTCCTTCTTGCTAAAGGGCTGTGCGTCGACTTGGGAAAGGTAATCTTGCCAGGGAGGAACAAGGGTTTTTATCATTGCATTTCGAATGACAGAAGAAAAGAAGCGATAATATGGCGATCGAGACCATGCACGAGAGATGGGAAGAGAATTGGAAGAGACGGACGATCAATAGGTCGGGTAGAGTGGGGTGACAATGCAGTCGTAATGGGCCCGCGAGGAGGGGGGATGATGATGTGCAAGACGATGTTCCAGGTGAAGCAAGGGCATTGGGAGAGAAAGAAGAAAGAAGAAGGGGTTACTCGGTACAAAACCAGGCATACCCATCAATGGCCTTTGGGGGGGCTTATGCGGAAGACAACCGAAGGATGTGAGAGGTCGATCCGATCCGAGACAAGGGGAGGAGACGATTGGGTCTCGATGCCTACAAGTAGAACGTGATGGCTAATTAGTCTCGCGTCGAGCTAGTTGCGTGATGTGGCGTCGTTTGATACCTTAAGGAACAGGGATCAAAAGAAGTGACGAATGGATGCAGTCTGATTAGGAAGAAGGGCTGTCAATGTCTGTGAGTGTGAGTCTGGAGCACGAGACCCCGGATGCAGTAAGACGAAGTCGGCGAAAATAATAAGATCACAGAGCATCTTGTGCGTTGCTAGCCATTGAAACTTGTCACACAGTGTAACTTTGGAACATTTCAAGGGAGCACAGCAGGGGGGGTAGGGTACGGGTACGGAGCATGGTTGCTATTGGGTTTGCGATGCTCGATAGGACAGAGCTTTGAGTTGGTCAGCCCTCGTCACAGCATCTCAAGCACCGTTTCAGCTTTTTCACCCATTCTTGCTCTTCTCATACACACCAAAACATCCCGTCCTAGAACCCAAGAAATTGAAATTTAAACAGTAAAAAGCCCGGCTAAATCGAAAAAAGAAAGTCGCAGATCTAACCTTTAAAACAAAAGAATCTCAATATAGCAACAAAACCCAAAGTTTAAGAAACCCCACAATTATTTTCCAGGAATTGGAGATGAGAACGAAAAAAAAGCAGGGGACGCTTTGAATACTTCGTATGCACGGTCAAGTCTCAAGTTTAAGAACCTGTCCTGTCGATCATGACACCGACACCCTCGCTAATGCATGGACCACAACCATATTTTCAATGTCTTTCCATCCCTCGAGAGCTCGAGAGGTGAAGTGAAGCCTTCCGGGTTTCTTCTCCCGCTCTTTTCCAACTTGTTTGAGGCTCGATAACCTCTTATAGTGAAATTCTGGTACAAAATGTTCTGTTTCCAACCCTAATTGAAGCGATTTTAATGCCATAGAAACCCGCCGTGCATGAAACCCATTCCTTCAAGAAAACAACCTGGGTTTCTCTTCTGTTTTTTTCACCTGCTTCTGCTTCTCATCCTGGTAAGCCTATTTATCCTAAACAGACACATACAGCAGATTACCTTGTGAACCGTACATCACCACATGGCAAAATGCAAAGGGAAAAGTCGACCTAATACCCGCCATGTGCACATCACGTTCGCGTGTTTCCTCAAAATCTGTTCATCGTTTCAATTTCGTCAGATCCAACTTTACCTGGCGTTGGTCAACCTTTAGACTATCGATCCGGGAAATCGTCACTGCGTGTGGCAGACATGTTTGTGCGGCCCGTCGATCGCTTCTTGGTAGGATCGAGAGGCCGAGAGTTAATATCCAGAATCTCGTCGACACAGGATACCAAAGCCATTATTACTCACAGGCCATTCCCCATCATCTCTCTCGTCTCAAGTTCCAAAACACCACACACAGACATTACTAGCAAAACCAAACCGGGCAGCCTGTAAAAAGACGCCGCACAGAGAGAACCTAGAACCTAGACGCCTGCCATGACAACCCGGATTTTAGAAACAGATAAAGAGATCCAAACGCTATAGCCAAACGGTAAAGACCATTGTGACCACGACCAACGCAGCTCCCATGCCGAGACCAATATGTTGGTCGCCTGAAGATGCGCCATTGTCATCCTGGCCTGCGTTGCCCCCGTTGTCGTCGGCAACAACCAAAGGGTCGACCGTCGGACTAGGTGAGAAACCGCCAGCCGTGTAGCTTTCGTCGAGTGCGGGAAGGCGCACGTTGCCGTCCACTTCCCAACGCCCTGCTACGGCCGTTGGGCAGACCCGCGTCGATACCGAATCGGCGTCGTACGAGGCTCGCGGCGTGCCCCGGGGAGTGATGGTGGCCCAACGGGACTTGAGATTGTCAAACTGCGGCTGCAGTGGCGTAGGCGTCCCCTTACGCGTGAATCCGTCGTAGACATCACCCGTGGTGATAGTTGGGTCGACAGGGCCAGGCCCGTATGAAACGATGCCGTAATTGTTCTGCTCCTGAATCCATTCGTAGATGATGGCGCCACTCCAGTCGTCCACCATGGGTTCGCTGAAGATGGCCTCTTGATCCTCCCAAGCTCGGGGCTCTGGCCCAGCAATACATCCCGTCTCCGAGAAGAAGATGGGCACGGGGAACTGTTCAGCCATCTGCTGCAGCCGCGGGTAACCTGATGCCTCATACGTGTTGGGGGTACACCACTCGTATGCGTTGACGCCGTAAAAGTCTACAATTTCCGACGAGTTCCCACCGCATGTGAGGTAGTCCTGGAGATGGGGTCGGAGCTCCTCGATGTCCGTGGCGCTGTAGCCAATGGGAACCTTGCGATAACCTTTGCTGTCACGGTAGGCCTTCATATCTCGCGCCGCCGCCTTGATGAAGGGTGCGGCCGTCGATTGGTCGCTCTTGGCGACAATCTCGTTGCCAATGTAAAAAGCGAGTGTGTTGTCATACTTGATGAACTCGTCCATTACTTGTGAATACATGGCGAACTGTGTCGAGTTCCAATACGAGTTATACTAGGCACATAGGCACATATACGTCATATTAGTTTGCCGGAATCGCCAGGTAATACATTGCAACAAGATACGTAGAAAGGGAAAAGGGGATTTGACTCCTACAGGAAGTATGAATGTGGGAAAAGTATCGAGGTCGATTGTGAGATAAATGCCAACCTCGTCAAAGGCCGCCATGCATCCGTCATGATTCGCGCGAGCGTCAACATGGTAGACACGCAGAGTATTAGCGCCGAGCTCTTTCAAGAGAGCGGCATCGCGTTTGCACTGCTCGGTGTCAATGAGGGGATCATCTAGTATATCCATTTGTTAGCCCGTCCTTGGTAGAAAGCTGACCGAGACGAAGCTTTTCCAATCGCAACGGGACTCACTTGGGCGCAATTGATACGCAACACCTAAGTTGAATCATTCTGTTAGCTTCTCATACAAAACGATTGGTCCTCCCTTCAGTTAGATAACAGAGGCGAGGCAGAGGGGCGCACCTCAAATAAATTGACATGGAAAGACAACCTTTGAGAAAGAACTGATTCCCGTTCTCGTCGTAGAATTTATTCCCCAGTGTTTCAATCTTGGGTAGTGCAGCTGCGAACCCAGCACCGGCCACCAAAGCAGACAGAAAATGAAAGCCCATTTGAGCTGCGTCGCAAACTCTGATTTTCTACGCCTTTGAAAGACAACACAGAACAGAAGTTTGACTATGTTTTTTTTTCTCTCGCTGTTCTTCTTTTGATTACAAGTTTTCGAAGGCGAGAAAAAAAAGTCGCGTAGAAAGGAAAGGAAATCTGCCGGGTAGAAATGGTTCTCCGACGAACACGGAGGGGTACACTGGGCCAGACCCGAGGGGTCAAGAGCGAACGGCCACAGCTATCAATGTCGTGCTTGCTCAAACGCGCAAAGAGCGAAATTCCACAGCTTCTCCGTAGTGAAAGTAGGCGATCAAAAGGCAACTTCTATGGTGCACTTACAGCGAACGGACAGAGCAATCGAGGTATCCAAACACCCAACTGATTCTACACCTCTTCTTCGGTTAAAGAAAGAATATATATATATATATATATATATATATATCAGAACGAGGGACTGATGGGGACGCGTTTAAACGAGGAAGAGGGGTGGTAAAGATACAGAGTATTGAAAGAGACGGGAACTGTTTGCAATTTAATACTCCGTAGATCAACACCCTTGCTTGTGTCGCAAACGACAAGGTTCCGTGTGGGGAGGTTGCAGTAGAACACCAAGAGCATCCAACACGATCCTTCTGGCACTTTCAAATTGCCAACAATGATGTATTGGATTTCTAGGTGTCTGCATCCCATGATCATGACTTTGTTTACCGCTAATACGATGCATTACCACCGCGAGTGATATAAAGGTGCCTCGTTCGTCTTTCAACGCCTCTTTTTGCTTTACTTTGAGTTCAGCTGTGGACAGGCAAGCTCTTAGTGAAGCCGTCTTTGGATTGCACGGCCAGAAGACGAAGCTAGCGTTGGAGGCGACACACGGTCCGTCGAAAAGCATAACTCCCCCGTTGCATCGGATTCTTCCAATGATGTCGTGTTTGCGTTGATAAGGGCATGCCATGCCAGGGCTGTCTGTCCGGATTGGGCCAGACCAGGCCGGCCACCCGTGTTAGCGTTGTTGGTGGTGTGGGCTGTCAATCATCCTTATTTCTTGTTGGCTCCGTCGGTCAGCGTTTGGACGACGTCAACTGTCCAGAATGGCATGGCTGGTAAGCCGATCAGCGTAGGATCTCGACCCACTCTCTCACAGCGGGAACGGGGGAGAAGTCAAGCACGTCAGGTTACCATTCTCTGCCAGCAGATGGCGTTAGTTTCCCCCCCAACACATTTTGGAGTTTCTTTGGCTCGGGACATGGTAGAAGTTAAATATTCTTGTCTCTGTAAGGCTATGAGAACAAGGCTCTAGTCGAGGAAAAGTAGCGAACTCTGGCTGCTGCCAGCCCACGAGGAGGGTCAGCTGGTTGGCAATTGGCTTTGCTGCATTGCCATGGTGGCTTCATTGTATGTCGTGCAATGCTTTTAAATATTTCAACGGGCATCCCCAAATACACAGCATTAGAGCCAGTATACATTTTGCACTATTCTCGAGAGCCGTGTCACCTTCCTGTCTGCGATTGAGTAGCCCCTTGTTTTCAAGCATTGCATTGCACTACGAGTCGTTCTCATCCCTGCAGCTCGGGTGGTTGGTAGGAGGTTTCTCTGGGATCAGCGTTTGTCTTTGGAGGTGAGGTGAGAATAGCTGATACGACATAGGTATACTCCGTACATAGGCCGACTAACACCAACCTGACGTTTGGAGCAGATGAAAAGTGCGTGGTTCTCGAAAAAGAGGCAAAGCATAAATCATAGGGCCGCAATGCACTCCGTAGCGAAACAGAGAAAAAGAAGGAGCACGGGAGTCGAGCTTCAACAACTGGGTGCTTACTTCGCTTGCTGGATTGGTACGGAGTACAACTGTCTGTTCCCTCTTTGCTTTCCTTCTTGCCCAAGATCTCAATTTTGCAGTTTAGAGAAAAGTGTAAAAGTGTGTTTGGTGACATCCTCCTTCACGCATTCAATGGCGATTGAGTAAGGGCGCTTCAAAGTAGGGTTAGGGTTAACATTAATAATCTGTACGGAGTAGTTCATGTCAACGCCAGCTTCGTTGGTGGTTTCGCTGAAGCTACCAGGTAATAAGCTTACTTCCTAGCCTGTAACAAAGCCTAATGCTCCATAATACAGTGGGTATGCCTGGGCATGTCCACTCTCTGACCATTACCTAATCTCGCCAGACTCCCCTTTTGCTCCCCCTTGCTTGGATCCCTCCGGTTGCTCGTGGGCACTCGAGATAGCTTTCGCCGTTCGATTCACGAAATAATGTTGTTCTGTCGAGAGAGATAACTTGTCCGCGGCCGTATCATTTTTTTTTGCCATCTCGAGTTCCCCCTAGAGTCGGCGCCTTGAACGGAGCAGGCTTGATCATCGACATCCGACATGTTGTAGCGTGGCCCTTCCACACATATCCATATCCTGCTCCCTTGCTCGTCAAACCCGAGCAATCGCCATGGCTCCGGAACCTCAAGGCAACCTCCGTGTCTTTGTCCATTGGCACAACCAGACCGTCTTCGCCGGCGAGGAGCTTCGCTGCACCATCACTTTCAAGAATGTCGCAACAACCCAACCCCAATCGCCACTCCCCTCCCGCATCCCCGTCGCCGATCGCCCCAGGCCTGGCCGGTCCAATTTGAACCCAAACGCCATCGCCCCCGCCTCCCGTGGTCATCGCCCTTCATCCTCTCTCAGTGTACCCTCAGCAGGTAGGAACCGAAACAGTGCCTCGCCGTGGACCGCGTCATTCCCAAGTTCGCGCGAGCTCCGCCAGATCCACGGCCATCGCAAGTCCATCTCCATCGTTTCGATCGGTTCTACAGCTACAGCTGATGGCCAAATCGATTCGGCCAATGGCTCGTCTCGGCCGGTCGTTCACTCCCGCTCTCATACCCGAACCTCCAGCCTACACATTACAACTCGACCAAATGCCGCTCACAATCCCCCCGCACCACGCTCCGGTATGATATGCAAAAACAAAAAGCCCAGCCATATCCTTTTAACATTCTTCCTCGTCCTGCATACTGACGCTGTCTATTTTTCTGCGTATAGCAACCCTGCCCTTAAGGCATATCGAATCTCCTTCCTCTAATCAGCGCCGTACATCGGGTGCCGCGACGCAACCCAACTCACCAGCAATC
The DNA here is from genome assembly GCA_019925285.1 of Graphium sp. VPRI43844. NCBI lineage: Eukaryota > Fungi > Ascomycota > Sordariomycetes > Microascales > Graphiaceae > Graphium > Graphium sp. VPRI43844. The sequence continues at coordinate 85,000 of JADHKT010000021.1, read as the reverse complement.
CCGGAGAACAAAAGGTCTCCTGTTGCCTTACCTCAGTTTCGTTTCCCCATCCAATCTCCTTCGGCAAAGAATACGGACCCTTCCTCCCCCAACCCTACTCAAATAAATCCCGACGATGCGTCGAGCAACCGTCCTCTCGGCCTGCGGGGGGCCGACGAAGCTCAAGCAGAATCCAGTTCTACCGAAGACATTCCAAATCTCCCGACCCGCATACTAGCAGCCACGAGTATGGGGACCGGCACGCCCCGGAGCAGTGGCGAATTCTACACCATGAGCAACAACTCGACAGAAACCTTGCAATCCGAATATGTGGCACAACAACTTCCGCGCCAGGGCCCGTCCCACTCTCGCCGACAGTCGTACTCTCCGGCGAGTAGGGCGCCTGAGTCACTCATGATGGCTTATGCCCAGATCCAAGGCTCCTTCACCTTAGACGGCTCCCTTGTGGATCTACGCCCGTTCGATCAGGTCAAACGAAAAGCCGTGCTTGGTGGCCAGGGCGGTGGTGTCATTGGACTGGATACCGGCAACCGCAATAGCGGGCTTCTCGGTTCGTTGGGCTGGTCTAGCATCACAACTTCTATTGGCGATCTCCTCGGAGGGGGAGAGCTTAGTAGCATCCGGGAGATGCGCGGCATCGCCAACTCGAAATCCATCCCTCTCATATCTACACCGCAGTCGATCCTGCTTGTAGACCTCCAGCTCGCCCCAGGTGAGAGCAAGTCGTGGGAGTATGCCTTTAGCCTTCCCGCAGGACTACCACCCACGCATAAAGGGCGAGCCATTAAGATAGCGTACAGTCTCGTTATAGGCACACAGAGATCGGGGGGCTCCAAGGAACAACAAGTCCGCACTGTTGAGATACCCTTCCGTGTCCTCGGGAGCGTGAACAGCCACGGCGAACTCCTCGGTTATGATCTCATGAATCCCTACATTCTGTTACAAGACTACGCAAAGGTCAAGGCGAGCCAGTCGCCATCAAAGACGTCAAGAGCCACACCCAAGGCGGCGGATGCCCCTTCACTGCCGGGTGCGAAGTCAACATTCCAAGACTTCCTGTCTTACTTGGAAGAGCTCCAAGACCGCCGATCAAGCGACGGCAACTCACTGGGACTTCTTTCGCCGACTGCAGTCCCAGCATCACGCCGCCCGTCTATGTTTGACGACTCCGTTACGGCCGCAGATGCCATCAACCTGGCTATCCTCAGGAGCAACCATGCAATTGACGGGCAGAGTCCCAATCGATTTGAGATTGCGAGGAATGGACAGCGCGTCGGTGTGGTCATGTTGACACGCCCGGCGTACCGGCTGGGCGAGGCTGTCCACCTCGTTGTTGATTTTTCCAACGGCGAGGTGCCGTGCTACGCCGTCCACTCATCGTTGGAAACGGCGGAGCGTGTCGACCCCGGGCTTGCAGTTCGATCAGAGGCTGGGATCCACCGCGTCACCCGGCGGGCCATTGCAACCGCCTCTGAAGCCACCCTGTTTTCACGTCGAGCCGTCTTTAGTCCGACCATCCCTATCACTGCCACGCCTGAATTCATGACGAGCGGCGTGAATCTCGATTGGCTTATCCGGCTCGAGTTTGTCGTCCCGTCACAAGAAAATTCGGGCTTCTTTGAGGGCCCCGAGGGCATGGCGTCCCGGCCCCATCCGCTTTTGGAGCAGATCTCCAATGATGACCATGGGGGCCAAGTCTTAGTGGCGCTCGAGAACCTCGTCTGCGAGAGCTTTGAGGTAGTGGTCCCGCTTCATGTATACGGTGCGATTGGATCAGGGCTCGAGCGCCTGGAGCGAGACGTGGTGAGGGAGGAAGGTTTGGTCGTTTAAGGCTGGGCCTCCTGCCGCTTGGGTAGAAGACGCAAATTTTCATTTTCCATGATTCAACTAGTAGCAGTTCTCTCGACATGTCAAAATCTAGGGAAAGGGCACACATCTGGCGTTTTTACTTGAATTCATAATAGATGCGTGGCGTGGTCAGCGATTTACAATACAGCAGCCCCTTAAAATAATTACGAGGGATACCAATCTTATACTGGCTAAAACACCTTTTTTTTTTTTTCTTTTCTTTTCATCCTATGTGATTACTCTACAGGCACGTATGCCATAACAATCCTCCCCGCTATCGCATTTAGGGCTTGCTCACATTCAGAGGACTCTGAGCGTCGAATACATGGGTTGAAATCAACTCGGGATAAACCACACCTCCCTGGGTGAGCGCCTGGTCCATGACCTCCATGAGGGCAATGCTCTCGTCAAGAGGGAGAGTATCGCTCTCCTTCTTTCCATCACGCAGACACCTCGCACACTCATCCGCCTCCCAAAACATACCGTGGCCCCATCCGCCACGCTTCTCGTCGGTGGGAATAGGACAGTCGACGACTCGTACGCCATCGGGAGAACCCTTGGGGATGACTGTGTACTTGGTAGGTCGATAAGCAGGATGATTAATAGCAATTTCGCCCTTGGAACCTTGAATGCGAATGGCGGGACCGGCAGTGCTCTTGCCGTCTGGATCCGTAGCGACGCGAAGCGCGGTTAGTGCGAGACCCATGGACTTGTGTTTGGGGAATTGGAGGATGATGGAGGTCATTTCGTCCGCGCCCGTGGCTTCGTATTTGTTGATGGCGGCGACGACGTTGGGGGTTTCTTTGGCGGGTTCGGGTTGGAGGTGGTAGAGGATTTGGAAGAGCCAGGTTAGGGAGTAGACGCCTAGGTCGAGGAGGGCGCCGCCGGCGAGGTCGAGGTTTACCATGCGGTTTTCGTTGGGCCAGGCTAGAGCGCCGTTTCCGGCGTCGTTGGCGAGGGAGAGGTCGGCTTTCGGGCTGTTAGGTTTGGGGTTGAATATGTAAGATGGGTGCTATAGAGACGTACCGATTACACGGAAGACTTCACCGATGGCGCCTTGCTTCACCAAGTCTCGCACCTGGATACTAAGAGGGAAATACCTCGTCCACACAGCCTCCATGAGGAACAAGTTCTTCTCGCGCGCCACGGAAACAAGTTGACGGGTCTGCTCGGCCGTCACAGTAAAGGCCTTTTCGCAAAGGACGTTCTTGCCCGCTTGGAGGGCGAGCATGGCATTTTGAAAGTGGTGGCTGTGGGGGGTGGCCACGTAAATGATGTCGACAGAAGGATCGGCGACGAGTTCGGCGTAGGTGCCGTATGTGGCTGCGTCGCTGGGGCCATTGATTCTCTCGAGGAAGGCGGATGCGCGGGATGCGCCGCTTGAGGAGGCGACGGCGACGAGTTTGTGGCGGATGTCGGTTACGGAGCGGGTTGCCGGGTCGGTGAGGAGGTCTTTACAGAAGACTTTTTTCGGGGGTATGTTAGGAGATTGGAATTGAAAATAATGAGGGGTTTGAATGTGGTGAGGGGGAAGGGGGAGGTTTACCTTCGGCGATACCGCCGGTGGCCATGATGCCCCAGCGAAGAGTATATGGTTCAGCCATTGTGATTACGGGAGAGCTTAGCGAAGGTTTCGTTCTAGAAGGTTCAAAGAATACGCCTGAAGATTGGGATAAAATGTGTGAGGCTTGTAGGAAAGATATTACAAAGTATGTTACAGAGGGAGATTGATTAATGAGGGGAGGGGGGGTTATAGATGAGAGCTTGGAGAGGGATTCTTTGGAGGGGGATCCTTGGAGGGGGATCCTTGGAGGGGTTGAGCAGCGGCGTGTGTCAAGATACCTAGTGCGGGGCACTAGGCTCCGTAGTTTACTTGTAGACGGGGGCAGCTATTTCTAGTTTATTTACCCGGACGCTATTCCCCCAAACTTTCTTTGGTTTTTACTTGTACATCTTTTAGATTTTACGAACCAGGTCGCATGCTGTAACTAGACTAGAACAGTTTTGTGCTGTGCTGTCGAGAGGCACCGGCATGAGTCACGGTTTGAGATCTCCAGAACTTTGCTTCTCGCAAAGGGAAAATCCACTCCGTACAGCGGACAGCAATGAGGACTTGGACACAACGGTTGAGCCGGGAGCTAGGGCCGAAGGCCGATCAAGCGCACAGAAGTGCGAGACTGGAGGGAAGTGCCAGCCTCAATGCCTTTTCAGCCACATGGAGGCTGGTGCGGGAAAAAAAGAAAATCAAGTATCGTGTGGCAGAGGAGTCCCAAGACGGCGGGGGGGAGCTGGTCCCGATGACGGGTTAGGCCAGCCATCTCGGCGCTCAATTGATTACGAAACTCGGAGGAAATGCCAGTCATCGGCTCCGCAGACCCAAAGCTTGGGCCTCCGGGCGTTGTGCGTTGCCGGAGACTTCGGCCCTCTTGGAGCCGTTGTCCTTGGCACCCGGAGAGATTCCTCGCCCAGCCCGTGATCTCGTTGTCCGACATCGTCACTAGTCGGACTTGTCGTCGAACCTGGACAATAAGACGCGAATGGTAGGCTGGGTTCTGGGTTAATAACAAAGACAATGGGAACTTGTGCTCAAATGAGGCACATAAAAATCCACCAGAGCAGCAACGATTAACCTATTAACAGGCTCGAAGCCCTATTAAGCTGCTTACAAGCTGTCTACAAGTATGTGTCTACCAATACCAGTTAGCATTCTTACGATCACCATAATATATACGCTTCAAATGGTCTGGGCCATTAATGGGGGAGCCGAGAGTATTACCCTTTAGATGACGGCGGAAAAGGCGACAATATTCCATATCTGTTGTTGAAAAGTTGGGGGAAAGGGACGCCAAAGAGAATTGAATATACTCCGTACAGACCGAAAATATACAACATTTCCATTTCGCTCCGTCGTCACCGGCCCAACTCTTACCCCTATATCGTAAAGAGCAAGGATCGAGATTCGCCTTTTTCGTTGTACAGCGACACGGCATCAAACGCCAAGTCCCGAACACTGGAAATGGTTGTCCAGACGCGTCATTGACGCATAACTCCCAACCGAATTATCTAACCGGACAGCTAACCGAACTATTATCCAGTCACTGTTCAGTGTGCAACAATTGAACCACAGACAACGCTCCTAATAAACCTCCTCCAGGCTAAATATACTGGAGATGCTTTGATTGACCTCATAATATATAAAGACATTAAAGGCCAAGAACAGCCTGAAATAGAATAGTAGTCCTCTCAAAGTCTCCTATTTCTTATAGACTTGCCCCCGTGAAGGGGAACAAGACTGCCTTTGAATTCTTGGAGAGACAAGGCTAGTCAACTCTCCTTCTTCCAGGAACATAATACATCAGGAAGCAAAAAGAAAGAAAAACAGCGGTTACATAGGAAAAGATGCATTTCGGACTTTCTGTCACCTACGCTCTGGCCTTTGTGGCTGGTTCTCTGGCCGTCCCGTCGCAACAGCTGCAAACTCGCCAGCAGCCCTTCAAATCGACGGCCATCACCACCCATACCCAAGGATGGGCAATCGCCTTCCTGCCCGATGACCGCGTCCTCGTCACCGAGCGACCAGGCAACTTGATTCTCGTCGACCCGGCCTCTTCGTCCAAGAGTACCATCACCGGCGTCCCCGCCGTCGCATTCGCCGGCCAGGGCGGTCTCCACGACGTCGCCTTACACCCCAACTACGAAGAGAACAATATCATCTACATCAGCTACGCCGAGAGCGGCACCGGCGGCGCCGGCGGCGCAGTCGCCCGGGCGAAACTCACGCTCAATGCCAACGGCGGCGGCGGCGCCCTGTCCGACCTAAAGGTCATCTGGCGCCACTCCCAAAAGGCCCAGGGCGGACTCCAATTCGCCTGCCGTCTGCTCTTCGACTCCGAGGGCACACTCTGGATCTCCTCTGGCGAAATCAACCAGATGGATCCGGCCCAAGACATGGCCAGCAACCTTGGAAAGGTAATCAGACTCTACGACAACGGAACTTCCTACGCGGGGAATCCATTTGCCGGCGACGGCGAAATCCAGTCGCAGATCTGGTCGCTCGGCCACCGCAACCCGCTAGGCATCGACTTCGACGCCCAGGGACGTCTCTGGGAAGTCGAAATGGGACCCATGGGCGGCGACGAACTCAATCTGATCAAAAAGGGCGCCAACTACGGCTGGCCCCTCGTGTCCGAGGGCCGCCACTACGACGGCCGCATCATCCCCGCCCACAGCACCCGCCCCGATATCGAACCGCCCAAGGCCTTCTGGGTCCCCGTCATCTCGCCCGCCGGCCTAATCATCTACAAGGGCAACCTGTTCTCCAGCTGGACGGGCAATGCCGTCATCAGCAGTCTCGGCGCGCAAGGCCTCGTACGTGCGACGATCACTGGTGATACTGCGAGCGAGACTCAACGCATTCCCATGGGAAGACGCATGCGTGGTATCCGAGAGCACAAGGATGGGTCTATCTGGGTGATTGAGGATGGCCCCGACGGCCGCCTCTTGAAGCTCACCCCCAACTAAACTCGCACTAGGGAGAGACTTGAGATGCTCAGAACTCCCTGCATGTACATAAGTAGCCGGGATGGTAGATTGTCTCAGGACTTTGGCGGGCTACGATATTTAGTGAGAGGGAGGGGCCATGGATCTTTTCAACTCCCATATTATACTAGGAATCTCTTTTATAAGGCTGTGGTCCTTGTTGTGAACCAACTCTCTCGATATTCAATTTAATGTACGGAGTACTCCCAAGCTATTCACAAAGGGCTAATATTTTGCTTATTCTGATCTCTTGGCGCGTCTGCAGTGTTCAGCTGACGTGTACGACGTGACCTAAGCATATGGCTTCATATCTTGGAATGGCAGAATGTTTGGTTTCAAACTTCACCGCCCATGCCATGCCAAATGATTGACAACTTTCCCCAGACCATGTCTATCTACTATCGACATGTAGATGATGGATGTCAGTGTCTCGCCCTTTTTTTACGTGTACCCATGCAAACCCGACAACCTGTCTCTGTCTCACCCCAGCCCAGCCAGCCCCTTGCTCCTCATTGCCACTTCTGTACTACAGCTGCCAGCAGCCGCAACAGGGCTTTGTTACACAAGAGGCGAGCATCAGGTCCTTCTTTGCCGGTTTGGCCCCGTATACTGCGAGTCGACTCGACCATGCGCGCACAGAAGAGTTTGTGAGGTTGGGTGGCGGAGAGTTCCGTGCGCTGGACGACCTGTTGTCAGAGCGCTGGAGCAAGCAGCTGTGGAACGGCGCATTCAATCCACTCTGCGCCATCTTCCAGTCCGATACGCAGAGCCTGCTTCGACAGGTATCATCCGGGAAGACGGCTGTTGCCAGAATTATGGACGAGACTTACAACGTGGCCAAGGCTGTGGGTGCCGACATCGACTCAGTGATGCCTCAAAAGCTCATCGATGTGAATATGTCCAGCCCGCCTATTGTGCCATCGATGCTGCAGGATGTGCGGTCCGAGAAGCCCATGGAGATCGAGTCTCTGAGCGGTAGGTTATATAGCAAACTGTTGTATGAGGAGGACACAGAGAGCTGGCATCGTGCTCCAGGTAATGTGTGGCGCCTGGGAGCAAGTCTGGGCATCGATGTAAGCGAATTGAAAGGGGCGTATGGTCAGTTGGTCAGGTTGAATTCCACTCTATCGCAGAATCAAGAAAGGGAAGGATAATGGAGAAGATATTTTGTTCATGGAGACTTGAGTGTAGCTTTTTCTTCTTCGAATTTCATGAGGGGCTTCTTCCCTCAAGAGGAAAGTGATACCACCCCCCCAATATCCACACCTCCTTCTCTTTCCCATCTAGTCTGTGCAGGCCCTTGAATTTTAGAAATCTCTGCAAAAATCAAGGGGAAACAAGTAGGGTCTCACTACCCGACGATAATACGATGAGATCTCCTCCTCTACGGAGTAGTACTGATTAATATTCGAGGGGGAAAATGACGGAACCGAGACTCGATTCGTCATGTCTTACTATCCTTTAAACACTCGAAAAAAAGAGAGTCACCCCGCTCGATCTGCCATTCTTTGATCCTTTCAAATCACAATGCCAAGCTTCCAGAGACAAAGAAAACACTCTAGGGAAAGACGACTCGGAAGCAAAAAAGTTGCAAAGTCTCACTTAATACCATGGCCAGATAGATCATTGTACAACTAACTCACCCGCTGTGCTCCATTTAAATGAACAAAAAATCAGAGAATGAAATGAAATGAAAAGAGAAACAAGAATGAGAAGATGATGTGGTATGGGTGACAAGGTGTTAGAGGAATACAGTACACAAGCAAACTTAGACCATTAAAATGTAGAGAGGATGAAGACAAAAAGAAAAAAAGGTCATAGTCTATCGTGCAAACACCTTCACCACGCCATCTCCGCCACCGCTTACAACCCACCGGCCATCCTGACTCCAGACGACTGAACAGACACCCTCGCCCCGCATGATTCGGTGACTCGTAATTTCCTGTGTGCATGACCGCTTCTCCAAACTCCAGAATCGCAACGACGCGTCGTGTCCCGAGCTGACCAGCTCTCGTCCGTCCGGACTGAGAGAGAGGCTGGAGATGGCCGACGGATGGGCCCACATGCTGTAGGTGCATTGTCCTTTTGGCATCGTTAGTCACAGGTAGCTCTTTAAAATATGGGAATAGGAGGTTACGGTACGTACCACTGTTGGCATCGAAGAAACGAACAAATCGGTCTTCGTGGCCCGAGATAATGACACCCTCAACACCGGAACCCGCCATGCCGCCAGTCGGCCCTCCTGCCGCGATATCTTCCTCGACGCCAGTGTGGTGTGTCTGGTCTAGGCCGACAGTTGTAGCGACAACCGCGTTGACGCTGGTATTGATCGATCCATCGTATGTCTCGAGCGATGCCAGGCTGCCAATTTGCTCGCCAGTTCGCGTGTCATAGACCAAGATCGCCGCGTCTGAGTACGAAACAACAAACGACTGGCCCGCCGGTCCGAGCGGCGTGATACAGGTAGGGCTCGCAGTCGAGCCATCCGCCCTGGAGATGCTGTGGATTTGTGTGTAGTGGAATGGCGAGCTTGTCGCCATGTTCGGCTGTGGAGCGCTGGAGAATCCGCTTCCGGAACTCATCGAGTTGCCCCGTACGCGCCCACCACTTCCGGCTCCCCTACGTGTAGCTCCCGGCTGTGGTGACGAGAGCTGAGGAGGAGCACTGATAGCCCATAATTTCACCTTGCCGTCGGCGGCGCCCGAGACGAGGAGAATACGGTCGGCTGGCCCATGTGTGCTGGTCTGGCCAAATACAGTCCCAAGCGTCGCCGGTAAGACGCAAAGCGCCCACACAGCATCGGTATGAGAATCTATTGTGGCCTTAGGGTCAACACGGCCCCGCTCCCAGACTCGGATCGAGGAATCTTGGCCGCCTGAGAAAATCCAGCCGTCTCCTTGTGCCCGACCTCCAGTGGAGAAGTTGGGTGAAGGCGACCAGGATGCGAGGCATAAGACCGCTCCAAGGTGGCCGCGGTGGGTAAAGTTGGCCATGACATCCAAGTCACTGGAAACCTTCTGTTGACTACCCGCCTGAATATCGAGTCGTGGAACATTGAAACGCTTGATCATGCCGTCGTCACCTGCAGTGCAAATCTCGGGCTCGCCAGGACTACCGCCCCCCGAGAAGATCACGGTGCGTATGGTATCTAGGTGACCTCGTAAACCGAATCGCAGCTTAAAATTACCGCTGTCGACGTTCTGTATTCCGCTGGTAAGAGATAACTCATGGTCTAAGCTTCGCCTCCTCGGCATGGAGCCCTTGCGCCGATGAGAGCCCGGTCGCCCTGGAGATTTGGGTAGGCTGTCAGCTGGTGGAAATCCCTCGGTATCTGGACGAGATGCATTCGCTACAGCTGAGGAGGCGCTCGAGGTAGTCTCGGGGAATTCCCACGAGTCGCTACTCGCGCTGGCGTCGCTAGATGGAGTCTCGAATGTTGCTGGGGTAAACTGGGAGCCATGTTGGCTAACACCAGGCTGTGTCTCGATGGATTTGGGCTGTTGCCAATCAGAGGCCCCTCCAAATATCGAACTCTGGCCATCGGCACTGGAGCGGACCATGGGCTGTGATTGAACATCGATGCCCCTCTGCTGAGCGCTCATCTGAAGGAGTGCCTGTTGCTGCTGCTGCTGCTGCTGCTGCTGTTGTTGTTGTTGATGTTGCTGAGGTAGTTGCTGTTGCTGCGAAAGTTGTTGGCTATGGTTGACTACCTGTGTCTGTCGCACATTCATCTCCCTATTATGAGTTGGTGCTTGATGGCGGCCTTGTGATTGGAAATGGTTCTCCATAGCCTGTTGCATCCCGTATGCCTCCCGTTCCATCTGAAATTCGTCCATCGACGGGAGAGGTGGCGACTCTCGGGGTGGTGGGGGATTGGCGGGAGCTCCCATGAGGTAGGAAAACTCTTGTTGGCATCGGTCAAGATAATTCCGCAAGTTGGTTCGGTTCACCTCATCTTCGACTTGTCCTACGAAGCCGCTCGTCTCGGCCAGTATCGGCTGTTTTGAGGCTATGGGTACACACAAAAGGTGTTAGAGCTCTGACACATGCTCGTGGATTGATTTGTTGCTCATGATGGCGTCGCCATACGATGCTAGCACTTACATCGGAGCTTCTCTGCTATCATGGCGTCCCGGTCGAGGTGATCAGGTGACTGGTCGACAGCGGCTTCGCCCTCGACTTTGCCGCCCTTGGCCTTGACCTTCTTTTCTAGTATCGTAATATATTTTGATAGAGCCTTTTGCGTTGCATCGGATCTCCTGGCTTGGCCTTCGAGCCTTGCTATTCGAGCCTTCATTTCCTGTCGTTCAATCTCCCATGCGTTTCGATCGCGTTCATGACGGTGCCATTCCGATTGAAGAAATCGCATTACACCTGTGGATATTAATCACGTCAGCTTATATCCCAAGATAGACGAATCAGAGACGCATCAAAGTATCGTCGCCTCAGTATCCAAAAAGGGACACTGTACCTTGAAGGGTGTACTCGGTCGCGTGAGGTCGATTAACGTTGCTGTTAACCATTCCACCCATCTCTCCACCACCAACGTTCCCCCCCATGGGGTTCAGCATCTGCCAACTCATAGAGGCAGATGGGTCGGTGTAATGAACAGGCGGAATTATAAAGGAAAACGATGAGGGCGACTTGGGGTGGGCTTGGTCGGTAATTCGGGGTCACGGCGAGTTAGGAGGGGGGAACGACCTGACGACACCTATGTCCCTCTACCAGCTTCACCGTCGTCCACAGAGCAATTCAAATCAGTAAGCAATTGGCATGGGCAACCAGGGTTCTTTGAATCGAGGAAGGAAACTCGTGTGGTTTACTAGCTGGCTAGTGTCGCGTTCCTCGAAGGACCAAGGCTGAGCGAATGGCGGTGGGTACAAGTCTGTCGTGTCGAAGAAGAAAAACAGATTAAAAATTCCGAAAGTTTCGCGAAAGGCTAGTTAGCAATTGACGACGCTGGTCGATTGAGATAGTAGCTGTTGTGCGTCTTTGCTGTCTCGCGAAAAGTTCAGTCTGGGGGATAATTTTTCCACTTGGCCCCTTGGGCTTCTGAGGACGAGAGGATTTGCACCTGCCCTTTTTTTCCCTTCAGGGCGTGACGAAAAGCTCCAGGTGTCGCTTTGGCACCTACTGTATCACCAATCAGCGGTCGCGAAAGTAGACTGGTTTGTGGCCTCAGGTATCACTTTTGCACTATTCCCCCCCAGAAAGCATAAAAAGGGGTGTTCTATGGCAGTTTTCTGCTGAGTCATCATCCAATCGCCGCCAAGACGAACCGAAACCTGGGAAATGCAAGCTCCCCGCTGCTTCCATTGTAGTAAGTTTGGCTAGCTGCATCGGGAGCATTGCCAGGATGAGGAAAAAAGAGAGATATTATCTTTTGGTTACACTACAGTGACGTCTTGCTTAAAACTCAATCATTTTCCCGTGTACTTTTCTACTTTTCGTGGACCCCAAGCATTTCCAGAACGGGGACGAAATCTCTTCTGTGAAGCTGTGGACGGGAGAGCAACACTGAATCGTGGGGCAGATCTGCACCAACCCTGGTTTCAGAGCGAGCTCTCGTGCCATTGAAAAAGGAAAAAAAGAGAAACAAGTCCCAACGTGCAATTGACTCGAGCATTATCATTTCGAAGATTTTTTTACTCCGTACTTGGTTCTATTTTACGGGTTTGTTTATTATTTACTTCATTGTTAACATCGGTATCGTCTCTCATAAAAATCGCCATCAGAATTCCAATTCCTCGACCTCCATATTGCAATCCAAGCACGTTTTTACAGTAATCCCGTCCTCGTTCTCTACTGTCCTCCCCCAATTATGCACATGCTTCCCCAGGGCCCCGACCTGGTCACCAAACTTGGCCGCAGCACCTTTGGAGCCACCGCCAGCCAGTGTACCCGCCTGTCGGCGTACAGCTTCCGATCGTGTCTTCTTTTTCAAATCCAGTAGTTTTTGTTTGAATTTTGTTTCCTTTCGTCTCTTTTTGTCGGCTTCTCGCTTCTCGAACTCGGCGTCTAATGCTTCGGCTGACCCCCACTTCTGGTTGCATGCGTAGTCCTCGACCTGGTACCGTAGAAAAAGCATCATATCGTGCCAGTGCGTCTTGTGTGGATTAGGTTTATTGAGGTGTGGCAATAGGTCTTCGTCTCGCAATTCCTCTATGTGTGGTCAGTTAGAAGAATGTGAATTTGGCATGAAGAAATGCGCCTTCATCGTTGAGGCTAGGCAACTTACGATCCGTCAATAAATAATCCTCCTTGCACTCCGTCTTGGTCAACAGCGAATATTTTTCGGGGAATTTCTCTTTACACGTGCTACAGACGCAGCACTTGAAGACGTCTTCCCACACCCAATCGATCTCGAAGCTGCCACACTCCCGGCACTTTTTTCTCTTTTCTGGGTCGTCAAGCACACTAATCCCTGGCTCGAAGGGACCCGACTTCAACCTTTGCAGGTTTTTAATTGTCTGCATGCGCTCCCATTCCTTTTGAGTCATATGTTTCGGTTTTTGCTGGCCACCGTCTGCGCTCGCAAAGGCCGGGTTGTACGGATCGTCTTCGATAGTAAGGAAACCACCTTTGGAATCGCTCATTTGACTAATGTTGTAGTCGACATATTTGGCAAAGTTTTTGGCCGGTCGCAGAGGAGCATCGTCTGCTGAAGCCGGTTTGCGCCCATCCCGATTACTATTCGGCAAGGGCTCGGTGGTAGATATTGCAGAAAACGGCCGTTTTGAGGGCGCACCGCCGGCCGAGGAAGATGTGATCCGTACATCAGCGGTGTCGATGAAGCCGGAGGCAGTTCTTGGGAGGGTTGAGGTGGTGCCTGCCTTTCGGCTGGCTTCTTCACGCTGATCGCGGAGGGCTTTGGCTCGAAGACGGTTTTCTTCCTAAATCGAAGTTAGACAATGCCTGCCACTCAGGCGAGTGGAGGGAAATTTACAATGCGACGGGTAACTTCAGGTGTGAGTGGCGACTTTCGGGGTGCCTTGGAAGTCGAGGCAGGCGGGGGAGTTGAAGGTCGATCCATGCTCAGTGAAGAAGCCCTGTTTATTTTCAGGGATCGGATCGAAACACAATATGCAAATATGTATAAATATGTATGAGAGAAAGAGGCAGTTGTGAGGTGAAAACGATCGAGCACAAATTAAGGGCTTTTCTCCTCAGCGATCGAGATTTAGACAAGCGCGAACGGGGTGTCGTGCATTAGAAATCCGCGCCACTTTAGCTCACTGTGAAACACGAGGTCACGAGTCAGCATAACGTCAAAAAAAAAGTGAGAGTAGTACGTGTATGACAGTGACATAGGATATCCCTGCCTATCAAACGACCTTTTTTCGGCTGGATTTTCTTTCCCATATCCAATGATCTACCTTTATTTTAAATAGCGAGAGAAAAAAAAAAGAAGTGATAATGTTCATTATATTTCTATGCATATAGCCCATGAACCAGCTCCTCCGTCTACCAGCCTTCCTTTACGAGCAAAACGCCACCATCGTAGTAATCCCCCGACAGATATGAGGAAATGAGAGAGCAAGACTTAATCGTACAAAACTAGTGCTGTGCAACAATGCATTGAAACCACATTACGTGAGGATGAATCCTGAATCCCCGGCTGGGTAGGAGGAACAGGGTTATTGGTTGAAAAGAGCCACTGCTCCGTTGGTTGCTGCACGCCCATATACCAACTACGCCGTGACAGTCCTGTAAACCTGCATGCCCATCCAAAGAAGTTTTCTCCCAAAAGGTATTTAATAGAATAGAATGGCAAGGGGTATTTACTCCTCCTTTGCGCCACCGTGGCCGGCCCGCTCGGCAGCCTCGACAGCCTTCTTGTCGCTCTGGGGAGCACCGCCCTGGAGGCCCGACATCAAGCCGGCGGCCTGCTTGAAGGGTCGCTTGAGGTCTCCGGAAGCAGGCTTGCCGAAAATGTGGATCTTGGCAAGGTTGGACTCGAAAGCTCCCTTGAGGGGGATGAGACTCTGGATCAAAAGAGGGTTTGTGTACTTCATGTAGAGGTGCATCACGGCCATCATGGCTACACCCATAAGTTGAGATCGCCAAAGGTTGCGGACCTGCTGGCTATCATAGGCGTAGATGGTGGTGGTGACGAGCTTGGGCTCTTCGGTGGAGCCCATGGGGGCAGGCTCGACGTACTTGAGGGTCGTGAGGTCTGAATGACTTCGGTTAGTCGAACGAATTTACAACATATCGCGGTGCTGAATACAACCCCCTCCCCTCCGACATTCTTCGACGACCCAATTCATCATCGGGACAAGAGGCACAAGGCCACAGGTTGGAATGCGCATCCTGTGGCTTGGAGGAGAGGGGCGTATGAAGCAAATAAGTGTGCTGGATCCTATCGTTCATACCTTTCTTCTTGTTGATCTGGCTCTGGATGTAGAAGGTTATCGCAGCAATGAGGACGTTGCTGATGATGTATCCGAGACGAGCCATGTTCAAGACATCGGGGTTGTCGAAGGGCACCCTCTTGGCAACCTGCATCATGCCGAGCACGATGACTAGGTTGGTGCTGTTTGTCAAGACACGTCAGTATACCAAACAAAGGGAAGATGGCGTTTGCGAATGATGAAGATGGCGCACGACACGCGGCCACGCAACTGCCACGATGATTAAACATACACTGCGGGGGGAAGGTTGGCCATTTTAACGGCTAATTGAGAAAATCTCCTGTTGAGCGGGATCGAGTTGGGAGTTTCGTTGCGATGTGTGCAAGGGAGGGATGGGCACAAGAAAAGGGGAGAGGATGAAGCACCGTGGATGATCGAATGGCGATGGAAGAGGATCGAATTGCATTACCTGTTATTTTAGATGGGGGAAAAATGAAATTTATGAAGTACAAGGTACATCTCTCTCCCCTTAGCTTATTAGTACGGGGACGTATGGTTCGTGGGTCGCTTGATTGCCACCCGTTTGATTGGGCACTTTGAGTTGCAGCGATGGGGACTAGGCGTGTGAAGAATGATTCTGTAAATGGACCTAGAAGAAGTTTAGTTACAGTGGACACTACCTTAACTGCATACCTAATAAAACTTATTACAGCGAACAAAATTAGGGAACATTGGAATACGGCGCCTCCGATAACCACTGGACTCCGTTGTAGCCGAGCTAGGCGGAAATATTACTGGATATATTCCGTAGTTACGTACCACTCTGTTTACGGAGTACAAGTACAGCTGTCGGTTTGACTGCCAGTTGGTTTGCCAGCTGTCCTCCAGTCGGGGTTGTTGAACGGGACTACGAATCAAACATGGGCCATGGCTCCATCATACATCACTGCGATATCCCTTGAAAATTAGTCGATAGCTCGCGTTGGTTATTGTCGCCCGTTGCCTGTGATTCAAGCTTGCTCTAAGCTCACCAAAACGTGGCCATCAGCGATAGCTCCAATCCGGAGTACGAAGAACGGCGCAGAGCTCTCGGATAAGGCCATTGCGTAAGACGAACTTACGCAGCCTCCGCACACAAGACTACCTGTTGCTGCTCTTTAAAGAAATATGTATCACAGGTGTCTCCCTTAGGATACCAGCGCTTGTCGTACGTGATGCGTTGCCGTCCGTCACTGCTAAAGATGGCATGGAGGACTCACAGCTCATCGTATCACTTCCGTTACCCATTCACTCAGAAAATTGCTACGCCTATATATATATATATATATATGTGTGTGTGTGTGTGTGTGTCCTCTGTGCTTTGGGGAACTTGGAGCCCATCTCGACTTTGACCTCCAACCTCAGTTCTTCGTATTTCAAGGACAGCTCAAGTGAATACTTCTTATACTTTCGGAATTTCCTGTAGAAAAGGCAAACTTTCGGCATGGCTGACGCAGTAGCAAGCGCCAGGTCATTTCCCCCTGTCCGGCGTCTCACACAGGGAGAGCTTTTGCGTGGTAAGTGGGAGATTTCTACTGTCGA
Organism: Graphium sp. VPRI43844; assembly: GCA_019925285.1. Lineage (NCBI taxonomy): Eukaryota > Fungi > Ascomycota > Sordariomycetes > Microascales > Graphiaceae > Graphium > Graphium sp. VPRI43844. The sequence continues at coordinate 68,678 of JADHKT010000021.1, read as the reverse complement.
GTAAAGCCGGTGTAGTGTAGTGGCGGTGGCATTTCCTCTCGCTCTCGTCGTCGACTTACAAAAACCGATAGCACTTCAAGCACTCGAATCCTCAATTAGACGAAACGATTCCTTACGGGATATCACGCCCATCAGTGCCGTGAGTCTCGGCGGTGCCCCGGCCGTTTTATTCCTCGCGAACCGCCCAACTACAACCGGTGTTGACATCCTGCTCAACCCTCGGCAAGAGGCGCATAGGTCAGTCATCCTTGCTCTCGCCGCTGAGGTGGCCAAGGACCTAGGTCTTCACCGTGAGTGGATTTCTATGACCTTGGAGGCATATGTCCCGATCTCTCTGCGGTCGGAGTTCTTCCGCGACTCGGTAGCGGCCGGATGTTATGTGTTTCATTCTCCGTCTCTCCGCATCTTCATGGGTCCCGGACCCGTCGCGCTCGAGTTCAGCCTGCGTCGCGCGATGCGAAATCCCGACATGGTCGAATATACTACAGACTGCGCGACGCTGCTCCGCTTCGTCAAGGAGGGCGACGCGCGCGAGGGAGATGACGGCAACAGCCGGCCGTTGTCCTGGTACCAAGTGCGCAACTTAGATTGGGCCGAATGGGGTGACAGGTTGATTTCCAACGAGATCATTCAGGCCATGGAGACTCTGTATAACCTTGTCTGGGACGAGGTTGGCGTGGTGCATCTCACGGAGCACCCTGACAACGGGAGGCCCGGGTACACCAATCTCAGAGGAGAGTGGGTGTATTTTGACAGGGAGCCCGTCGCGGCATCGTCTGGCCGGCCGGGTGGAGCTATCACTAAGGCAGAGGAGGAGAGTTAGGCAAATTGAAGTCCCGATAATAAGGGGGGAAGGCATATTGTTATACTAAGTCTGGTATTCACAGGGACCCAAAGTATCATTAAATGAATTGGAAGGCAAATAGCGTAACAAGAGCTCTTGGGCCATTACGAGTCCAATCCGAACATTTTTCTTTTTCCTGTTCAAGCTGCGACGTGGCGGAGCGAGTGTAATCGGAGGTCGGGCGCAGCCGAGACTAGCCCGCATGGTTTAGGCACAGCCGCCGCCACCGCTACTGCAAGACACTTTAGTCTTCCCTGGATGCCTTGTGATGTCAATGGATCGAGATGCGAGAGAATGTGGCAGATGACGAGATGGAAAAAGAAATGTTTAAAACAAATGGTTCATGCTTCATGCTCGCCAGCTGAATGATAAGTAAAGTGAAAGTGGAAGAAATATGGGCGAAGATGGGCTTCGAGGGTAACCAATGGGCTTTCACCGAAAATCGATAGTTGTTCCTAAGCTCAGCCGCAGCTGCAGGGATTGCGACGTTAAGCCACATGCATGCATAAGTTGTAGTTTAAGTTGCGTGTGATCGAATGTAAATGGAGGGGGAAATGTGCAAGTATTAACCGTCAAGGCTCTCTTCTTTTAAAAAAGAAAACCCCTTGATCTCCTTGGCTCCGGGTTCCCTTGGCTCTCGAGCAGCCATGGTGATTTCACAAGCATGAGAACCCATTCTCCGACAATATAAATGACCAAACTATTCAAATCAGGGGCCCGGCCTCGGTCCGGCTTCTTCTCTTTCTTCACCTCCTCCCTCCTCTTCACTCCCGCAAAAGCACAATCCATCGCCGTCTCCTCAACAGCCGCCTGGTCCTCCCAAATCGTCGCCTTCTGGGGCGCAATCCTAATTGCCGTCCGCGCAAGCCGGCCCCGGTCCGTAACTAGTGCGCTCTCGGCGGCATCAGCCTACTTCTCCGTAACACGGCGCGCATCTCGAATCGAAGCTGCTTTAAAGCGAGGGAACTGGTTCGTGCACTCGGGATGGAATAACGGAAAAACACGCGCCGACATCGCCATCGTCCGGTGGCGGACGGAAGCCGACATTGCGGGCCTCGCGAGACGCACTGCTGTCATCATCGAAGCTTTGTGCGAAGGCTGCGAGGTCATTGTATTGGCTTATCCGCTTGGACCTGAGAACAGCGATCCCGCCCACGTACAATGGGTCAAGTCGCCCCGCGCGCCGTCTCTATGCTCTTGCCGTGACAAGGAAGATGCGACGCCCGTATTCCCCCTTTCCTTTGACGATATCAACGAAGAGCTCTCGGCTGCCATGTCCGAAGCCATAGACAAAGCCAATGCCGCGGCAGAAGCAGAAGCAGAAGCAGAAGCAGAAGCAGCAAAAAGGTCTACTCCTGCAGATCCCAGCAGCAATATTAATAACAATACACCGGAGCCGACGATTGAAATCGACACAATCGCTGTTGCAAAAGCTACAGCAGCTCGCCTCGTGTCAAAATGCAAGTTCCCAGGCACGCGTTGTACAATGGCCAACGAACAAGGAGTGATGAACAACGACGAAAAAATAGGTGCTTCATGGTCGCATATTTTCACAACGGTAGACCACGCCGAAACACCCTACATCCGCCTGGATCGCTGGACAGGAAGCTTCGCGCGAAGCCGTGGGGCAAAAATGCAATCCGCAACCAGACTGTATCTGGCCGTACACATTACAGTGTGCTGTGCCATTGCGCTTATGGGTGCGGCTTCAGGGAGGGGTCTTGCGGTGTGGTTGATGGCTGTGCGTCCTACTCTCTTGACGCTTGGATGCGAGAATCTCGCGGGCAACAATTTTGTCTTGTCGCTTCTTGCTTTGGACCATAGCGAGTGGCACTACGAATCTGCCGTGGGCAGTCCTTCTATGGCGGGGGATATGCGTTCGCCTCCCATGTCGTTTTGGCAGGCTCTTTGTGCGCTTGCGCTTGCTGTTGCCGAGACGCTGATTATCGGCGCCGGTTGGCTTTACGGGTCGCTGAATACCCAGAGGCTTGGGCCCTCGGGTGTCGTTGGTCATGGCATGCTCTGGCTTTCGACGCTGGTGGGCGGTACGCTCTCTATCCGCTCGCTCCTCAGTCTTCGCGCGAGATTGTCTGGCCGACTAGTAGGCATCTGGACTACTGGCCAGTATATTCGGGTTACGATTGGGAAGAAGTCGACCGAGGTTTCAACAGATGCTATTCTTCGTTCGGATGCGTACAAGAATACTATTGTTGGCTTCCTTGCTCGCCTCCTCGTCAAAACCCCTGGTCAGGGAGACAAAAAGGAGGAGAGTACCAAGGAAGAAGATATTTACCTTGTGGTACAGAGCATCCTGCGTCTTCCGGACTCTGGGTCCATGCTTGCGCAGTACATAGCGGATGAGATGATGCACTTCACTTACAATGTTGACGACGTTATAACGCAAGGGAAAGACCCGGCCACACCCGTGACCGTTTCGAGGATATACCCATGGTTGCAGACGGGGACCTGCATAGTCCTGATATTTGCCTCGTGCATCGTCTCGGCCGTGTATGCATACGTCAACATGCCATCCTGGGTCAAGATTATCGTGGAGATCACCACGGCCGTGAGTGTCATGTGGTTCGGTATGGTCGAGCTTCACGGACATTTGTCTCACAATCGCGATACATATCTCTGCTTCATGATTGCTGCATTGGTAACATCATCTGTGTGGTATGTCGGAGTCAAAGATGTGGGCTGAGGCTGAGAAACTGTGTACAATAAAGAAGGGAGAGGGGAGGGAAGGGCGATGGGAGCTTTGCCCTAGGATTTCATGTTACAGTATTTTTCTTTTGTCACTATGAGCTAGCATTAAGCATCCTTGCCGTTGTCCACCAGCAATCCATATTTCAATACCAGGAAGAAGAGAACTTTGGATGGAATGGGCTATCTTCCATTACTCTAGTGGCTCCAATGTACTCCATCGTTCCATGAAGCTTCCTTCTGCACTGGTGGACTGAGGATGACTGAGGATGACTGCGGATGACTGAGGATCGCAACCGAACAAGGATGCCTGAAGCCCCTACGGTCACAAGATCATTTCCCCAAAGAAGAAAAAGGGAAATTCAAACCGGATCTAACACACGCCGTCTAAATGTATAGAAAAAGAAAGAACCTGAGCGGAAATGCCTTCGAGAACGAAAAGAAATATATATCAAGGCCGATTGACAACCTCTGAGGTTAACCTTGGATCCCATCTATGACCCTATCATGCGAGATGTTTCGGATGATGGCATCCAGAAATCACATGGATTTGAAAAAGAAGAAAAGAGACCCTTGTAAACGCCATAAAAAGGGAGCGGAACCTAGGCTCTGCCCCTATGCAAAAAAAAAAAAAGAGAAAGTTATATGCTAAATAGTGGTGCAATACCGACCGGATGAGGAAACTAACAAGACGACGGAACGGAGTAAAAAGGAGAGAAGAAAGAAGAAAGCCAAAAAACAAAACAAAAAAAAAAAAAAAAACACTTCGCTCGGGTGTAGCTCGCTCTTGCTGTTGTTTATGAAGAAAAAATTGCCCAGAGCCTATGTAGAAGCATAACGCCAGTAATAGCAAGGGCCTGCTGCACGCAGCTTCCGTACGACTCCTGGTCCGTCCATGCTTGCACGGCGAGTCGTGACACAGCCGCTAGTTCGAGGACCGATGCGCCGGTGCCGAGTAGCCGGCCGGCCAAGAACGCCCTCTCCGTTTTTGATTTGTACAAATTGATGCTGGTGCTGTGAAGCGCCGAAATGCCACAAACAGCGAGTCCCCCATGTAGAAGACGAGAATGGACTTCGCTAGCCACTGCGATCTGATACACCCACACAAGGAGTGCTCCTGCGAGAAGGAATGTCTCGGTATATGTGCTCCGTGATATTGACTGTCCGGCCTGAACGCCGCCATCGCCTGCTCCTATCCAATGCGGCCTGCGTCCAGTAGTACTCTTGCCGCCCGCTTCCTCTTGTTTTGGGCTGAGTGAAATACCGCGGTCAAGCATATCTGCTAGCGAGCTTCGCGGATCATTATCGCCGAGGTTCGGTTTGAAAGAAGGCGCCGCAAATGACACGTGCTGCCCATCGCCGGCCAATTCGTTGTCGCGGGTACCGAAGCCGGCCATTGGCCGAGTATTGAAGATTCCACCGCCCGGCTGGGGAGTGTTTTGCGAAACGGCTGCGCTCTCATTCCTCTGCACTTTTGGTGTCATCAGCCGCTGGGCCGGAGTTTTAGGCGCTGGTGGGATCTTGGCCCAAAATGTACTTTCCGGTATTCGCGTCACCTTTTGTCCAAAGGGCGTCGTTTCTTGGTTGAGCGGCATGAGAGCTGGAGGCGGGGAGCTTGTTATTGGAGTTTGTGTGGGAATCCAGTCCATTTCATCCATGGTATCGAAACCCGAGTGGCGCGGCGTGGAGAAATCTGACAGCGGCCGAGTAGAGCGGTTAAGAGGGCTGGAATCACCGTTCTGAAAGGCGCTTCTGTGAGATAATGGACTCGATCCGATTCCCTCAGTCGAGGATGGGATCCCTGCGATCTCGTCCTGTATGCTAGACATGGTAAATCGAGAGGGTGCTTCTCCAATAGTTTTGGTGACTTGAGCCTTCTTAACCGTCTGCCGTGCTGAGTCCGTAGACGTTGTAGGTTTTGAGGTGCCGAATAGAGGCGTAGTATCAGTTCCAATTGTCTGCTTAGCGCGATAATAGACCTATTCAATCAGGTCAGTAGCATGATACTACGGCTAGTCCGGGGTAGATACTGAGCAATCGTCGACTTACATAACAAGAGGCGATGGCCATCACGGTATGGATGCCTAGCTGAGTGTATATCTCATCTTGGTGGTCCGCCTGCCATTGCGAAAAACCGAAGAGGAGATAGCGGAGAAACAGATTGAAGGCCTGACACGCATACCAACTCCTCAAGCCGAAAATGTGCTGCGAGAAGCCTCGCACAACCTGTGGAAGCATAGGATTCCACCCCAGGCAGAGGAACGAGGACCGGAACGAGTAGCGCACGAGGGTCTCGGGCGACGGTAGGATATCCAAAAGGCGCATGGTGGTCGCAAAGTAGAGAGTCAGGGCTCTTCCATTGTATTGGCTTTGGAACATCTCCCTTGCTAGGAAATCTACCTTATAGAATTGCCAGAGCAGTTGGAGGACCAAAGAGGCCCACCATAGCCATCGTCCACATGATTCAGCAACGTCGAGCCATGTGATACCGCGTGGTTGGGTTTTCTTTGTGCGGCCCCGTTCAATCATCCGTCGAAGATGGTCCGTTCGCGCTGTGTACCCTGCTTCTTCAATCTTCGCCTTCACCTTCACTTCGCAAGCGGCGCATACTTGCGGGTATCTCTGTTCTAGAGTGGAGCGAAATTTATAGTAGTTGGACTCGAGCTGTGCATATTCCGGGTCATTCGGGTCGTCTGGAAGATACTGAGCGAGAGAGCTGGTGAATAGGTGTTGGTTCTTGAGACATGCATTGCAAAAGATGGACTGGGGCGAAAGCGAGTCGGGAGATTGAGATCGAGCAAGGGGGGCGGATCGCGGTATTGCATAGTGTGTCGTCTGAAAAGTCGATTCTGTTGTTCTTGAGACTGGTGGATCTGTTATATCCCCATTCTAGAGTGTGTTGTGTGAGTACAAGGTGATGCTGTGATAAGATGAAGAATAAGCAGGAACAAATTCGCCAACAGCGCTTACCTTGTCAAGATAGTTGGTCGCGTCGCAGCTCGGACACAGAAACTCGCGGTGGCCAGCATATTTTATTCTAGTCGGCTGGTTGCAGTAGAAGCAGCGCAGATATCTTGCGCCTCGAAAAGATGCCATGATTCCTCTCCGTTCATTGTTGCCCGAGGGCGCGTGTCGATGATGCAGTTCTTTTCTGGGAATAATTATTTTGGTTGATGGACTTTTTGCCGGGCGGTCAGAAGAGGGCTGCTGTGCGTTCGAGTATAAATGCACGCTAGGTGGAGTGGGTTTTTTTTTAGCGGGCTGGCTGGCCCTCTTCAAAAGGATACAATGTCGACAAGTCTCAGTGCCCCTGGAAGAATCTCCACAGGGGTCGGGTCCCTAACTTGAGGTATACCTGCACAGGCTGTGACTAGTGGACCCAAACTAACAGACGACTGCCACCTAGAGAGTTGAGGCACGAGCTGCTTGGTGACCTCCACGACAGGGCACCATGACTACAGCTCTCAAGAACCACATCGATAAAATCCGAACATCCGTCTTTTTTTGAGCATCGAACTCGTTCCATGAGCTGCGCTAAAAAAAATACTGGGGTCGATAACATCTGCATTGCTTCAAGTATATAGGCGAGCCTAGGACAGAGCAGGACCAAGCCTGCCTTACATAAATCAGCTGCTCACTGGATTAGAACTTTCCAACAACTCACTCTTGCCAAATTTCAACTTGCCGCCCTCCATGTCATCTCGCTTAGGATTGATTCGGCGAGCCGTGGTGCTAGGGAGTGCCTGTGGCCCTCTTCTCCTCGCCCGTTTGGCAGCGACCAGCCTCGCGGTTGGACTCGCTTTCTTGGCCCTCGCCTTGGTTCTTCTGTTCCCTGCTAGTATCGCCTGTATTGGTGTCATGGCCGCCCTATTATCGGCACTCATCACGGTACCGGCCTGGGCACAATCTTGGGTGATGCCCGCTGTGGTACTATGCCTGAACGTCATCTTTATAATCAGCTTTATATTAGTTCGTAGCTCACACTTCTATTGGTCTGGGGTTTTGTTAAAAGACTGACGCGTGTATTTTAGTTACGGCACGTACAACTTCAGCGTGATAGTACCACCCGAAAAGCGGCAGTTGCGTCTCTGTTGGAAACCGACAATGGTGCAACCGGAAGCCTGCCCAGCCCCTCCTATGTGGCGATTGTCCTTGGTTCCGGAGGCCACACGAAAGAGATGTTAATCATGATGGAGCGTAGATTCCCCCGTCTTGAGAAATTCTACCGCCGGTATTTCATTTCTAGCGGAGACCACATGTCGGCTGTTCACCTTAAAGACTTTGAAGACAACGTGGCAAGGGCCAACGAAGGCAAGACTGGGCTTTTCGACGTCCATCTTGTCCCAAGAGCCCGTAATGTCCACCAGCCCATACTTACCGCTCCTCTGACCTCTCTCCTCTCCATGGCCAGAGTCTTCCCTCTTCTTCTATCTCAACCCTCTTCGCAGCCAGGTTTTGACATTCCCGACATAATCATTACCAACGGGCCTGCCACGGGCTTTATCGTTAGCCTCTGTGCATACATCCTGCGACTGTTTTACGTCGTTCCAGACAACAAGCTCCGTACGCTGTATGTCGAGTCATGGGCTCGAGTAAAATCGCTGAGTTTAACAGGGAAGCTGTTTCACTACACAGGAATCGCCGACCTTTTCGTAGTTCAGCATGAGCCTGTGGCCGCACGATACGGTCTTTTGAATGTGGGATGGCTAGTCCTTGATGCGCATGCGAAGAAGCAGATGGTACTTGGTTAGTAGTACAATAGATTTTGTATAAATACATATTTCATATACACCTTCTAGCCGTGTCCGGTCTTTCGCCGTTGATTACGTTGCCGGACTGGCCGCAGCGTCAGCCTCTGTAGGGGTAGCGCCCTCTGTTTCGGGTGTTAATGCGGTCAACTCATCAGCCGGTGTTTCTTCAGCGGTTGTTGGCGTCGGCCGTGGGCCCCTGTCCATCTTCATCGCTTCGGCGCTTGCCCACTTCTTCCACTTCTCGTACTCTACATCTTCGAGTTCAAGACCAACGTCCAGCCTGGACTTTCCGAAGTACGCGCCAACATACTTGGCCTCCTCTTGCGCAATGCGACGCTGGACATCCTCTTCATGGCGCAGCGCGTAGAATTCCTTTCGGGCCTTGTCATATGCTTCGTTCTTTCGTAGGCCGGTGCCCATTAACCAAAGTTGCCGTTGTACAACGCTGTGACTAGTTAGACGAGCCGATTCCGTCAAATGTTAACAGAAAGAAACATACGATTCACCGCATAGTGGCATTCCAGGTTGACGTAGGCCTTTGCTCCAGTCATATCTTTGGGCATCTTTTCCATCCAACTCCATAATGACTCGTGGTCGCGCAAGTTCCCAGGGGTGGTGTTGATAAAAGACCCGACGGAGATGGTCTTCAGGGTAGGCTATTCGTTTCGGCTTGTATACATTCTTTGGTCGCTTCTGCTTAGGGTCGGGGTGTTTGAAGGTGGTGGCAACGGGTCGAGTGGTGGTTTCAGCGGGGGGGATGCTGGCAAGTACATCATACCATGGCGGTTTGGGTATGGAGTGTCCAGCCATAAGCTGAGCTTCAAGCTCGCGTGTTACGGTCTGGAAGACCTGTGCAGGTCGTATTTGGCGACCCATCGTGACAAAATTGGTAAAAGCTAAGACGTCTTAGAAGGTGAGAGATACGGAAAGACGTCAATTGGCACTTACCGCTCTCTCGTTCCTGGAGATTCGCCGATTCACCAATGTAGAGAGGCCTTGTTGGTAAATCGTGAGCATAGGCAAAGAAATTTGATCGTATGGATTCCAGCGCTGTCAAGCCTCGTGTGGCTGGTGCCATGGCGTACTCAAAGATGATAGTGCCTAAAATTCAAGGCAGTGGACCCAGAGGTTGTCAAGGATGAGGTACTGTGGGGCACGGGTAAAAAAATGATGATGGAATTTTACTATGGCTGTCTCTAAGGAGCACTTGAACCTCCAAAAAAAAAAGACCCATTCCGAGCAGACCGTTTAGGTTCTTACTTTCATATTAGCATGATCCGTTCCTGGATTTCCATTTGAGAGAATAAACCATCTACTCCTTCGCATCTTCGCTTTGTTTTCTTTTTCTTTGGATCTTCCAATCATGTTGTTTAGCTCATGAAAGTCACCACTCGACTCGACGCGTCGATATGCAACGCTATTTGCTCAAACTCTCTTCGACAACCCCGAATACGCCAGTCGCGAGATGTTACGAATGGGGGCCCTCGACGGTCCTATCCAACAACCTCCCCAAGTAGCCCGCAGAAGCCCCTCAGCCCGCATTGCGCCAAATCATCCATCTGGCTTTCTTCCACCTTCCTCCCAAAGCAAATTTACCGCCCACAACCTCTATCTCGATCTATCAGCACCTCATTCACCAGACCCCAAGCCTGTGTTGCAGCAGAAGACCGCTCCTCTTCTTCGCCACCCCTCCCGATTGTTCCCAAGACGTATACACGAGATGAGCTTCTTTCATTTGTCGACCAACAGGGTGCTGGTTCTGTAAATGAGTATCTCGAGTTTCATCGTGACCCCTACCACCGCGGATATGCTCAGTCCGACGGCCCTCACATAACTATATCCGAAAAGAAAGAGGATCTCAACTACCCACTCCTCGACGATAACCTCCGGCGAGATGACGATCTTCGAAAAATTACCGCCCAACTTGGTATTGCCATCAGTACTCGTCTCCGGCATCCCCAGCGAGTGAGCTTGGAGTCGATTCACAAGCTGTACGAAAAGCTACCCGAGCCACGAATGCTTCATATATCTGGATCCATGCGTCACCGATTGCTCAGAGTCCTCGGTACTCCCCGAAAGAGAGATATCAAATCAATGCTTCGATACTTTTCCGTTATTTCTGACACTAAGAACTGCGGCATTGCCTTGCGCCGTACTGAATGGAACCATGCCCTGTCGCTTGCCAGCCGCTATGTTGGCACAACCACAGAGGTCGAGGCTGAATCTACCCTTAAGCTTTGGAGCGAGATGGAGAGAGATGCCCGTAAGAAGGGCAACGAGGTCACGTTCAATATTTTATTCGATGTGGCCTCAAAATCCGGGAACTTTACCCTCGCCGAAATGATCTACAAGGAGATGGACTCTCGCCGCATTACTTTTAACCGGTACCACCATGTCAGCCTCATACACTTTTTTGGACTGAAAATGGACGGAGATGGAGTACGCGCAGCTTACCGAGAGATGGTCGATGCCGGAGAGATGATCGATACTGTTGTTCTCAATTGTGTCATCTCCGGGCTTCTCAAGTCTGGCGAGGAAAGTGCTGCCGAAGCTGTCTATGCTCGGATGAAGGAGAGTGCCTTGGAGAAACCCCGTCTTCCAGAACGGGACTATGTCACGAACAAAGTCATCACCAAAGTGCTCATGATGTTCACCAAGCTTGGGAAAGAACATCCGGTAATGCGAAACAACTTCCAACGGTCCATCCAGCTGACGCCCGACATACAGACATATCGCGTTCTGGTGAATCACTTCGCCATCAAGCTCGGAGACCTATCCAAGGTGGCGCAGTATCTTGACGAGATGAAGGCTTTTCAAGTCCCCCTTCATGGTGCTCTTTTCCTTGCCCTTTTTAAAGGGTTCTACATCCACGGAGGATTCTCAAACGCAGCCTGGAGCGCACAAAGATTGGATAGTGTACTTGAGGCGCTCGTTTCTGCATTGAACGAACGCGCTTCGGGGCTACGGCTTGACTCTTGGCTTGTGATCTGGATTTTAAAGGCATACAAGAAGTGCCGTACAGACCAAGAAGTGATTCAGGTGTACGATCTTCTTCACAGCTTGTGGGATTTGAACGAATCGAGAGAGAAATATCTGGAAGAGTTCGTCCAGGATCTCCTTGGAAAGCAAGTAGCTCCCGGCGGAACAAGAATTCCGTGGAACGGGGGTGCCTCGTCATCACGTTTATTATAGACTAGACTTTTACACTTGTAAATATATCAGATCATTTATTGTATTTATACATCATTATTCCTTGTTTGAAATGAATTGTATGCCAACGTGGAAAGCGTGTAATAGGCCTTTGCTTAATGCCATCCGATGGCGCTATCCCTGGCGGAGTTTGAAGGGAAGATTATGGCGTTGAAACAAGAAAGCGTAACAGGCAATTAAAAGAGAGGGTTTTTTGAAGTTCAAGATTGATTGGTTCAAGATACAATCTGGTCTATTGATATACACTTCCACAAAGTCCAAGCCACCGAATTCCAGCCGTACGCGCAAGTTGAGACGAAACAGAATCCCCAAACGACGACTTAGTTCTTGGGCTTGTAGGTTTGCCAGACTGTGAGTTGTTAGTAACGTTTTTGTTTTCCTTGTTTTGCGATATTGAAGAATGATTCGATGATCGATCACGTACCACAGATACCGACGGGGGCGCCGAAGCCAGCCACACAGTAGGTGAGGAAGATGAAGGGGAATCTCTTAGTCCTGGGGTTGAAAGGAAGGTTGGAGAGAGGACCCTCGGGGTAGTGGTAAGGCGACGAAAGCTGAGCTCGGGTAGTTTGGAAGCCTCGTTTGGCGACCAACGAGGTGGTGAGACGGGCAGTGGCGCGTGCGGCAATCATCTGTATTGATTTGAGATTAAATCATGCTCCGTAATTACCAATTGGGGTGCATTGGAAGCCTACCTTGACTTTTGTGAAAGTTGAGGGGCCTAGATGTTGGGTTTGAGTGTTTTAACAAATGACTATTGAACTTTTGCTGATTCGATGGTTTACTAGAGCCGAGGGTGGTCTGATAAAATGGACGGATTACATAACGCGATAAGTGGGCACTTCTCACCGCCCAGAGCTCGTCTTTTTTTCTGCCATCTAGTGTCCATTCGCGAACCCACATTAGATTAGATAGTGGTGGGAGACTTCTTTTTTTTTTAACAATTCGATATTGAAGTAAAACTTCGCAAATGGGAGCTTGTTAAGTAATTACCACGGGAGTGTACAGTTGATATCGCCTCGTATTCCTTGGCTGTTTTATTCACTGAATATTCTGTTGCGTATTCCTTAACTCTTTGTTTCATACATCTTTGCTAAACTCTTGATATCCTCCGTCATGGACGACGAATTATTCGATGTCTTCGAGGCGAATCCTCAATCAGATGATGAGGTGAACGACTCTTCATCAGATGAAGCGCCATTCGAACCATCAAAGAAGCGTAAAGCCTCCAAGTCACCCAAGTCACCCAAGTCACCCAAGAATGGCGCCAAGAACTCTCCAGTTCCAGACGAACCCATGAAGGATGCCGAACCCCCCACCGAAGATATTTCAAACGGACAAACCGACGCAAAGAGAAGGAAAACGGCTGCCGACGGCGTCCCCATCCTCACAGACACATTCCAGACTGCCGCGTCACAACAGCTCGCTGCCCCACCACCAGCTCTAGCTGTGCCGACTGAGGGTGAGGGCGATGGGCAGGCCGAGAACTTGGTTCTCTCACACAACATCCAGCACCAGGTCGCATTACCCCCCGATCTCGACTACGAATATGTCCCTCTTTCCGAGCATAAACCGCCCGCCGAACCTGCCAGGACGTGGGACTTCAAGCTCGATCCTTTCCAAAGTATCGCGGTTGCCTCGATTGAACGAGAGGAGAGTGTTCTGGTCGCGGCCCATACTAGTGCTGGAAAGACAGTTGTTGCCGAATATGCAATTGCGCAGTGTTTGAAGCGGAACCAGCGAGTCATTTATACAAGCCCAATTAAGGCACTTAGCAATCAGAAATACCGAGACTTCGAGGGTATCTTTGGCGATGTCGGTCTGATGACGGGAGACGTCACCATCAACCCAACAGCGAGCTGTCTAGTGATGACGACCGAGATTCTGCGCTCCATGTTGTACAGGGGATCTGAGATCATGCGTGAAGTTGCGTGGGTAGTCTTTGACGAAGTTCACTATATCCGAGAGAAAACCCGTGGTGTGGTCTGGGAGGAAACCATCATTCTCCTACCTGACAAAGTCCACTACGTTTTCCTCTCTGCCACAATCCCCAACGCGCTCCAGTTTGCCGAATGGATCGCCAAAATCCACCACCAAGCCTGCCATGTTGTCTATACCGATTTCCGACCTACCCCTCTTCAAAACTACTTCTTCCCGGCAGGCCACGATGGTATTTTCCTAGTAGTCGACGAGAAACACAATTTCAAGGAGCAAAACTTCAACAAGGCAATGGCGCTGGTCGAACAACGCAAGGCCAAAGAAGAGAACGGCCCTGGCCAGAGGGGTGGCAGGGGTGGCAGGGGTGGCAGAAAGGGCGGACGTGGCGGGGGCAACGCAGAAGGCGGCGCTGCAGACTCTAACTGCGACATCAGCAAGATTGTCAAGATGATCATCAAACGAAACTTTGACCCCGTCATCATCTTCAACTTCAGCAAACGGGAATGCGAACAGCTCGCATTGCAAATCTCGAGCTTCTCCTTCAACAACTCGTCCGAACAGGCCATGGTACGCAAGGTATTCAGCAGTGCCGTTGAAAGTCTTGCTGAGGCTGATCGAGAACTTCCCCAAATCCACAACATTCTCCCTCTTTTGGAACGAGGTATCGGTGTACATCACTCTGGTCTCCTCCCAATCCTCAAGGAGACAATTGAGATTCTATTCCAGGAGTCTCTTATCAAAGTCCTCTTCGCGACTGAGACGTTTTCCATCGGTCTGAACATGCCGGCCAAGACGGTTGTCTTCACCCAGGTGACGAAATTCGACGGAATCAAACAGCGGCCGCTTACTCCTGGAGAGTATATTCAAATGTCAGGAAGAGCTGGTCGACGTGGTCTAGACACGCGAGGTATCGTCATCATGATGGTTGACGATTCAATGGATCCCGACACAGCTAAAAAAATTGTCGTTGGCGAGACGGAAAGATTGAACTCCGCATTCTACCTAGGTTACAACATGATTCTCAACCTTCTACGAATTGAAGCCGTGTCGCCTGAGTACATGCTCGAGCGGTGCTTCTTCCAGTTCCAGAACGCCGCCAATGTCCCCATGTTAGAAAAAGAGCTCATGGCTATGCAAAAGGAACGCGACGACATGTCAATTGCAGACGAGGCATCGATTAAGGACTATTACACTCTGCGGGAACAGATCTACACCTATGCTCAGGATATGCGCTGGGTAATGCAAAACCCCAGCTACTGCAGACCTTTATTACAACCAGGCCGTATCGTCTCTGTGTATGATCCCAAAGCGAAGGCCGATCTCGCGATGACCGACGGAGAGGACTTTGGGTGGGGAGTCATCATCAACCAGACTCGGAGAAGACCGTCGAAACCAGGCGAAGAATATCCTCCCCAGGAGTCTCTCTTGGTTGACATTTTGATGTATGTCTCCCCGAAGAGCACCAATGCGGACGGTTTGCCCGATGGCAAGTCCCCTCTCCCACAGGGTGTCTTGCCTGCAACAAACCCGAAGAAGAGGCGGTTCCAGAGAGTCGCTTGTCTCCTCACTTGTGTGAAATCCATTAGCCAGATCAGGCTCAAGCTCAAGGACACAGACTTTGAACGTTCTTCCACCAAGGACTACATCCGGAAGCAGGTTGACGAGGTGATCAATCGTTTCCCTGATGGCTTACCGACAATTGATCCTCTCGAGCACATGAAGATCGAAGACGACTCATTCAAGAAGCTGCTTCGCAAAATTGAGGTGCTCGAATCTCGACTTTTCTCGAACCCGCTACACGGATCCCCTCTACTTCCCGATCTATGGAAGCAATACCAAGCCAAGGTCAAATTGAGCGAGCAGATCAAGCAAAAGAAGAAAGAAATTGCAGCAGCCTACAGCATCACGCAGATGGACGAGCTCAAGGCGCGAAAGAGGGTGCTGCGACGTCTAGGCTTTATCAACGACACCGAAGTTGTGGAGTTGAAAGCACGCGTCGCCTGTGAGATCTCATCTACCGAAGGACACGAACTTCTCCTCTCAGAATTATTATTTGAAAGATTCTTCAACGAAATGACGCCCGAAATGGTCGCGGCGGTGCTGAGTTGTTTCATCTTTGACGAGAAGGTCAAAACCGACCCTCTCAAGGAGAACCTCGCGAAACCTTACGCCGACATTGTCGCAAAGGCCAAGATTATTGCCAAGGTCAGCCAAGAGAGCAAGCTGAGTGGCTTTGACGAAGAGGAATACGTCGCAAAACTCAAGTGGCAGCTCATGGAAACGGTCCTTGCATGGGCAAATGGTCGACCATTTGCCGAAATTTGGTACGTAAACGAGTAACTCTTGGATTTTCTTCCTCCCCCTTTCGTTTCCCTCCCTGTTAATTTAATCCATCATCGCGGTGATCACACAAGCTAACAGACCTCTAGCAAAATGACAGATGCCTACGAAGGCTCTCTAATCCGCCACTTCCGCCGCCTCGAAGAGTTACTACGACAAATGGCCCAAGCAGGCAAGGTCATGGGAAACGAAGAGCTCACGCAAAAGTTCGAAGACAGCCTCGTCAAAATCCGGCGCGACATTGTCGCCGCCCAGAGCTTGTACTTGTAACCGAAGAATCAGCAGCAGACCTTTCATTTCCTTTTTTTTTTTTTTTTTTTCCATGTCCACTTCTCCATAGGAAGAGATTCGGCGTGCAGTGCTGGTACGGATGGAAAGAGTGTTCTTGTCAATAGTCTTTTTTGTGCTCTTGCATTTCTACTTATATTCTCATGGCGTCTAATTGACACCATTTCGAGAGGGTCATGATACCCCAACAGAACAGCCTAGAGCAGAGCAGTTTTATGTGGCCCGACCAAAGGGGAATAAAAAAAGAAAAAAAGTAATAGAGGACATGTTCATATTTCTGTTTATTGATACACGCTTTCTTCATTTCGATCTTCATATCGTACAGCAGGATATAATCATAAGTATTTGTAGCAAACAAGGGTAAAAACTATCAAAACACCGATCGCAAAGTCAGCGCCCCTACCCGCAGTGGCCATGTGTAACTAAATCAAGACGCACGTAAAGCTGCCAAGGATAGTGGCGGACCATTGCTATTCGCCATCGCCAGCAATGGCCTTGAAAATACTAATCATTAAGCTCATGATGAGGCCAAAAATGACAGCTATCTGTCGTCGCTTAGACCAGATTCCGTCTTCCCTGGTAGTCCAGCACAGCACCGCAAGGGGCCAAAAGAAGCCTGTGATGATTCCCTGGAGAAGGACATCAATAGTGCCGCTCATCAAGCCAAAGGGGTCGTCGGCCGAATCGTTATCAATGCGACCGCCATGGCCCGTCACCGTGTCGCCGGCGTTGGTGTCTATCCAGTTGTCTTCCATTGTGCGCAGCGTGTCGGGTGAGGGCATGGTGTCCGGGGTATGTCGGGTTTCTTGTATAGAGGTGAATTGGAGACGAAGCTGGTTTACTTCGGCGGGCGAGAACCCCGCTGAGAGGAGACGGTCGAAACCTCGTGGGGTGCGCTGTTCATGCGGGCCGCTCTGTGGCGCCTGCGAAGACGGATCACCGCGCGAGAATGGGTCACTTTGAGCGGCGGTGGCGGAAGGGGTTCCCGTAGCTGGTGACGAAGACGGTGACGGCGGGAGAGCAGCATCGTTGTTTTCCGCAGCTAGTTCGTCGTCAGACAATACGTCTCCTATGCTACAGTTGACATATATGCGTTCCGGAAGGTGACCCTCAACAGCCTTTCCTTTTCCTTTCGGATCGGATACTGGTGTTGATGTGGATGCGCGGGGGGGTGGAGGACGGAGGACGGAAGAGAGGGCGGCGAGGGGTGTGAGGATACGGCCTTGGTGGATGAAGCGGAGGCGACGTTTGGAGATTGGATCGAGGCGCGAGCGGATCAGGTAGCGGAGGGATGCAACGGTTGTTGTGGAGGGTGATGGGATGTCGAGTTCGAGGTCCGGCAGCGATGTCGAGAAGCGGATTGTGAGGAGGAGGGGAGGTTGTTGGAGTAAGGGAGGTGAAGGCTTCGATGCCACGGGCCGTGGTGATGATGCCATGGCGATGGCTGTATTATCATGTTCGTTTGCGTCTGGAGTTATTGTAATGTCATCTTCGGATATTGTTGAGAAATGTGTCGCTTATAATCTAGCTTGAAGGAGCTTTCGCTGTTTGTGAAATTCGTGTACGTGTAGTGCTGTTGTCTGTAGCTTCCAGGAAGCTGGACGGACATGACGATTGCAGCGGGGGCTAGGCATATCAGATTAAAATACAGCGGGTGCACCGCCGCCTGTGGCTGCACTCCCAGGGTTGCGAAGTAGCCACTTTTAGTCTACTCCGTAGTAGTCACACACCTGTTGACCCTGTACGTAGCCAACGGCAACTGAAAACAGAGTTATCACAACTGGTGACAACTGACAAAAGGAACTCAAAATAGATCTACTCCGTAGGCAATTCAGCCATAAAAAGTTGTTATTTAGGTCTACGGAGTAGAAACCGCTAATATCCCCCAAAGGGCTCCAACCTCGGGGCCCCTCCCAAGGATGAAGATTTTAGGGGAAGGACATCATTTTTCATTTCTTTCATTCTTGATAGACACATCATCAATCTCTTTTGGCAATCTTTCAATACACCACTTTTTGCCATTCTACGTGATTTTCCCCTCTCGCCGCTTGATCTTCCTTCTATTCATCCATGGCCTCTAGGCTCTCCCATTGAAGCGATTCTTGGAGTATATCGTCCCGCCATGTTAGGGAGGCACTTTGGTAGGAATGCCAATGCGAAGCCTGGCCGCCATCTGATGAGTAGAAGGAGGCAAGTTGGCAGAGGACAGAAAGTGAGGCCAAAAGCCTTTCCCCCAAAGAGAGTGAGCTTGTCATCCCTACGGGATGGCAGCTCCCTTCCTTGACCCTTTCATCATGACAGTCACCAAGCTGCAAGCCGAGGTGGTTTGGTGCTGTGTTGAGGAGACTGGCAGTGTGAAAACTCGACCAAAAAATACAAGTACGTACCATTACTCCGTAGAATACAATATGTCGTGCGCTACGGCATAGAACGGCAGAAGCGTCGACCCCTGCGTAATGCGGAGAGGGTCGGCCAGCGCCGCGGTCATATAGTATAATAAAAGGGAGCCATCCTCGAGTGGCTTGTCACCGGTCATTCCCTGTTGACGCGAATAATGGTAACGTTAAAGGCAAGGGGCAAAATAGCCAATTTTGCACAAGATGTTTGGTTTTGTCTATGGGATAGCCTTGCATTGGCCGCGTGTATGTACAGGTAGCCGTAATTTCGAAGTCTGGCTCGAGTGCACGAGCATACAAACTCTTCTTAATGGTTCTTGCTATCCTTGAGGGCCCTCTTAGCCTCAATAATCCCGTTGACTCTCCGAATGGACGGGTATCCCTCAAAAAAGCAGTCGACAATCCATCTGAACCATAACCCAGTGAACCGGTCAACGCCATGAGGCTGCAAAATGCTTCGATCAAGGTAGAAGCACTCAGCAGCGTGGATCAAGACCACAGGGATGAATATAGCCTGGACGACGAAAGCCTGAAACTCGGCACCACCGGGGAAGAAAGAATCCCAGAAAGCCCAAACTGCAGTGCCAGGCCCTGTCCATGGCGCGCCGAAGAAGCATGCAAAGTAAAAGAGGACACCGCCCATAACGAGAAAGTCGGCACCCTTGGGCGCGACGTACTCGGTGAGGTAAATATCTCGAATGCCTAGCCCCGAGCGGGCTTCTTTGTCCATATCAACCATGCGCACACGGGAGTCGAGGAGGGATTTCATGGGCGGGTTGAAGGGGACGGAGTGCGTCTTGCCATCGGGAGTGCGCAGGGTCATGTGGGTTAGGGCCACGTCGGTGAGTTCGGCGCCGCGGGCTGCGCTCGTGGAAAGAGAGAGGTAGTGGCGGAGGTAATGGGTGAGTTCGCGGCTGTGGTCTCGATTCATGTGTGTCATGATGCGGGCCTTGATGGCCTCTTCGCTGGGTGGTGCGCCGGCCATTTTTTGGGAGGAGATTTCTTCCGAAGTCGGTCGAAGCGAGGGTGTCTAGGTAGATATGGCGAGAGGCGGGGGGCAGGAGCCGGTAGGTTTGGCGTGAGAGGCCTGAGCTGAGCAGGTGAAAAATGACCAGGAAAGCAGGAAAGAAAGAGAAAGAGAAATTTCGATTGGTTGAAGAGGGCGGGGTGAGGAGAGGGCACAGCCGGCGAGGGCTTGGAGCTACAAGTACGGAGTAGAGTTGAGGCTATCGCTGCATTGGGGCAATCTGTGGGAATTGAGACCTGTTGGCCGTTAATACATACTTGTGCAAAAGTATTATTCAGTTGTGCAGCAGTTGTGTCAAGTGGATAAATTCAGTGGATAAATCCAGTGGGCTTGACATTTCTATTCTCCAGACTGCCCTGCCCGTCTCCGGCCTTTGCCCTCGATCCTCATTCCTTTGCAACATGACCCAAACGATATCTCAGTAAAACTCGTATGAGCTAGCAATTTTTCAATAAATACATACTTGTATATTTCCGCCATCGCCATTTCCCAATCCAAACCAGAACCCAAGCCAACCCAAAATCTCATGTCCCGAACAATTATCCAACCATTCTCTTTATGCGCCTTCAACATTCGTGTTTTACTCCAAAATGAACAAAATAATAGTTCTCATGTCCTGCGCCGATGTGGCGGTGGCGGCCGGTCTAGACTCTCCTGGCCAAGTGGGCTATAAGAATCCTCGACTGTTGTAGTGACTTCGATATGCATCGCCATCGACCCCCTTCCATGGTAAGGTTCGGGTGCCGCTTCAATTTGCGTGTCAACGCGACCTCGGAGATGGTCCCCAAGTTCAAGGTCGCTACCTTTCCAGTTGTCCAGCTCCAGTCTGGTAAATGCAGCGTCCTCATTCTCGATCGCAGGTGACGAGGCTTTTCTGGATAAGCGGGACCTGTCGGCTGAATAACTCCCTAGAACAGTACTGCCTGCACCGCTCGACTTGGTGAATCGGGGCGTCAAAGTAAAAGCTTGGTTGGGAGTGCGCTGGGATGGCATGGGCGTCCAACGCTTGAAGAGCACACGCGTAGCCGGAAGCGACGTGACGATGATGGACACACTCACTTCAAGACCTGACCAGAGGAGCGGGTCGACGTAGTCCCATGTTGGGTTGCTGGTGCGTGTAAAGTTGGCGACATAGCCCAAGCGTACGCATGCCGTGACAAGTACAAAGATGCCCAAGCTAAACATGACCATGGCGGCCGCCTTGGACTTGGTTGACATGTTCAGCTTGTATAGGACTGGTAATGGGAGAATGAGCACAGCAATGTCTTGGGCAACACTGACGGCCCCAGCAGCAAATATGAGACTTGTGAGGTTAAGACATCGGTGGCGTGGATAAAAGCCCTTCCACCCTTCCCAGTTATACTGGATGGGAATACACTGGAATATTTGGAGAAAGAGAAAGATGGACGACGTGGCGATGGTGAGGCACATGACGGCATGGGCGGCGAAGCGAAAGTTTGGACTGGGGAATATTCGGAGGTAGAAACATATGATGGAGATTTTGGTGAGACAGAGGATGACGAGGTAGAAGCTTTCGCATATGTAGAAGAGTTTGGCGGAAAATGTTATGATGTCGATGTCGAGTGTCCATACGTCGCGGCCAAAGGCTCTGAAGCCGCCTAAAGCGCGCAGGTGTGTGTTTGGTTAGATATGGAGTTTCCTCCCAGAGGGGAGGGGGAGGGGGAGGGGAGCCTCAATGGATTTACTCACTCAGTTGTCCGAGAACCTCGAAGACGATGAATAGCACCTAGTTTCCAGAGCACGCCAGTTAGCCGTCATGCTCTTGACCAAGAAGCTAAGGAGAAAGAGAAACCATGGGTTCGAAGAGAGGAGAGCAAGAGAGCAAGAGAGCAACAGCATGGAACGGTGACAATATCAAAGAAAGGAGAATACACTCACAGCGCAGAACATCATAACGTAGTCGTCCGCCTTAAACGATCGAATTGTGATCCACCGTGAGTAAAAGCGAAGTGCTAGAAATATAAGAGCCAGAATAGCGGCGAAGACCCCTACATAGAGGATATTTGTTCGGTTACGCACTGGGCGATTGCACAATTTGGCTTCGAACCTAGCCGTTTCTTCAAGATGAAAGACATCTCGTCAGTTTGGAAGCCACCATTTTCATCATCTTCATCTTATTTGTGGGCTCGTCTCTTGTTTCTTACGTATCATCTCGAGCCCATTGCAACTTTTCAACAGGCAGGCTTCCAGGCTCCGGTAGAATAGAGGGTTGGTGCATATACAGGCCGTATCTAAGAGACTTGTGCATTCCGACATGGGAATAACTTGCATAGCACACTCGATCTATGATGTTGGTTGAGAGATTCAGGTCAGATCGCATCGCATCTTCCACTGCATTCAATATTGGGAAGCAATTGCTTACTGCACACTGGGGCATGCTCTCGTCATCGCCGCCCTCTTCTGCCAGCGCCAGCGAGAGGGAAGCGAGGCCGAGTAAGAGCCCCACGGCGCGATAAGAGCGCATCACGAGAACTGTCCGCCTCTCCCTGCACGCATGAAATTTCTTCTTTCTTGATCGTTGTGGAAAGAGTTCTGGCCCAAAAATGAGGATGGGAGGAGAAGACTTGTGTGTAGGAGTTGGGTAAAGTCTAGAAGCGAGCGCGGGACGGTGGGAGGAGGGCACGGGATGCTCCTTTTCAAAGCTATGCGTAAAGTTAAGCTTAAAACCAAGATGAGGCTTGCTAGTAGATTTGCGATGGAAGATGTGAGCGGAATAGCAGAATAGCAGAATATGGGTGGCGTAAGCCCAATCTCTCAAGGTTGGAGGAGGGAGGGGAGAGGGGTCGAGGATGATCGCGGCTCTTATGGGCTGACGAAAGCTAGTTATTCGTCTTACGGAGCTTCCCATGCTCGAATCACAAGTCGTAGGGAATAAGAGTGCAGAAACCAGGAAGACTTAAAAAAAAGGGGATCCAATCATGGAGGAAGAGCGAGGAACTGGCCGGGTTTTCACCTTGATGCACAACTCTCATGACACAAGCTGGCCGTTTAGTGTAGCCGTGTACGCGAGAACTTCAGAAAGTCGTAGTGAATGACACACATACACATGCACATAGTATCGTGTAGTAATAAGGAATTCAAGAAGTGAACATAAATTAGCATTTAGCATTGACTGCATATGATGAGAACTACAAGTGAATGGTCGAACGTCGTTACAGTCCAGTCCAGTGTAGCTACACAAACACGAGAGAATGGAAGAAAGAAAAAAAAAA
Organism: Graphium sp. VPRI43844; assembly: GCA_019925285.1. NCBI lineage: Eukaryota > Fungi > Ascomycota > Sordariomycetes > Microascales > Graphiaceae > Graphium > Graphium sp. VPRI43844. Next base: position 45,948 of record JADHKT010000021.1, on the reverse strand, counting down.
CCGTAAGAATAACCCTACCCTGTTGCTTGCAAAAACAAAACCAAGGAGGGATCGAGTGATCAATATGCTTTTCACTAGACTTCACGCCAAGACACATCAACGAGTCTAACGAAAAGTCTAACATACAACAAGGACCGAATAAAAAAATCAAGATCAAAATTTTCTTATTTTTCCCTTCTGCTTAACTCCTCTAATTCCCGACATGCCCTAACCGGGATTGGAACGGGGAGAATGACTTAAAAAAAAGAGAGGTTGTGTATGTATGCTGCATCAGAAAGCGAGTGTTCGTCCACAACATGAGCAGCTAATTTTCCGTGTCTGCACAACGATGAAACTTCTGTTTTCCCCTCATTTGAGCGTCGTATAGGCTTGTGCATAGGCTTGTGCATAGGCTTGTGCATGTGTCCTGGTTACTGCAATGTGCATTCATCACCATCGTAAGGAGGAGTAGAGAGAGGATGCGGGTAGATACTACCAGAGTAAGCAATCCTACTACAACATTTGGTAGAAAACGAATTCTGTACCAAGCCATTATTTCACTGATAGAAATCCATATATCTTTGCTTCACTCACTCCGGCAATAAACAGGCAGTAAATGATTCCAGGTCTTCGTCGATATTTCCAGCAATGCCCCCATTTCATCATAGAAAGACCAAGTAGGTCTGGTTGAAATAAGACGCTGCGCGAAAACTAATGGGCATCTACTTTAATTGCCGACTTGGGGTGAATGATGTTGGAGATGATAGAAGAAGCCTGAAAGCGTGTGTGGATGAGTGTGTCTTCTTGTACACAAGCGGGCAGGTGCAGTGTTGGAAAGATGCTGCAATGTACAGATGCAACATGGTTGTCCATGATTCGGGTGTCCCATTGATCAATCGCCGTCAAATGGCCTGTGCTTGCCTGCCTGTGTTTGCCCGCCTGTGTCCTACGCCATGATTTGATCAGGGGGAGGACCAAGAAACCCTAGCGCAGGCCAAATATCACAGGGGAACTGATTTAAGATGCCACAAAACTATGAGAGTTTGAATTTTCTATCCTGCCAGTTTGTCCCTTTGATAACCGTAGTTTGCCTTTGGGAGAAGACGAGTAAAATGGATGAGAAACGAACTCGATTGATACAACTAGGACGCGTCCCTCTTGTTCATCGAAACATGCATTGCCTGAAAACTCCGATACGCCTGGATATGAATGACACTTTCCATGTCTGCCGGAAAAAACGCCCCGAGAGAAGTATCCAAACAGTTCCAAAGGTCGGTGAAAAAATCGATAATTGCGTTGCCCTAGGTCAATGTCGAGTAACAAGGTAGAGCGGGGAAAAAAAACGGGAAAAAATGTATACATGTAATGATAAATGAAGCTCTGGTGATGAGGACGAAAAACGGGTACAAGGGTGCGAATGCATGGTCATTATTCGAAAGGAAGGGGTATGATTTGGTTCATGGCTCTTTACAGTGCTTCGTATTGCGGAGGGTGGTCTCCGTCATAGTTCTCGTTGTTTCCGTGGTAAGGCGTCGGCCCATTCGTGGAGCGCCATAGCCGTTGTACGCTATCGAGGACCGGCCTGCCGCTCGGACCCTCGAGGCCGAGGTTGGGCTTGGGGTAGAATGCGAGCTTTAAATCGGCCTTGTTATTCAGGGGGCCGGGGTACGAGATGGAGTTGTTGACGCTCTCGACGCGCGGCGGCTCTTTGTTTGTGTAAACAAACATGGGCGCCGCTGCATCAAGGACCCATTGGAAGATGTTGGCGCCGACGTCGAACCGGCCGAGGTTGGGGAGGTCCCAGTTAAACTCTACCGTGGAGAGGATCGAGTAGTGGTTGTAAAAGGTCGAGTCTACGGTGCCCTTCTTCTCTTTGGGGATGGCAGGCCCCGTCAATAGCGCTGCCACATGGTTGGGCTGGTCCCTGGTTAGGGCCTCGTCATACGTTAGCATGATGGCGGTGCGGTCGTCGAGGGCCGGGCTCTCAGATAGGCGCTTGATAAAGTCCTTGGCCCAGTTGAGCGACTCGGCCAATGACGAGTTGTGCCCGTTGTGGTTGGTGTCGGGGCTGATAAAGACAAACTGCGGCACCTCCTTGGCTTCGAGGTCAAAGTCGAGTTCCTCGAAAGACTGGACAAACTGCAGTTCGCTACCGTTATTGGCGATGCGGTCAAACGAGACAAAGGGACTGGAGGAGCGAGGAGAAATGAGCAGCCGACGACAGAAAAGAAAACCCCAGAGGGCGAGAGAGAGAAAATAGGGCACAAAAATCGGGCCGCCAGAGAGTGAGTACGTACTTCATGCTTCGCACATAATCCCAACTGCCATCGTCAGCCTGGCTGAACAGGCCCATGAAGCCCGGGCTGGGCAGACCCTCAAAGTACCCCTTCCAAGACACCTCGCGCACATTGAGAATGTCGACAATGCTGGATATGTTCTCGGGCATCCTCACGACGTCGTTGTTGTTGAGCCCAAAGTAGTCGCCGGCGAGGGCGCCAATAATATTGGCCTGGCCGGGATGGGAAAGTGCGTAGTATCGCTCAAGCGAGATCGAGTCTTCCGCCAGCTCCTTGAAACTCGGGTCCTCTTGGACTTTTTCGGCATCTTGGTGCACGAGCCAAATCGTGATCAGGCGATCGAATATGCGGCCGGGTACGATGGGTGACTGCAGCTTTGCCATGGCGAGGCCGCTGGCCAAGGAGAGTGAGAGGAGGGAAAGGGGCCGCATGGTGTGCAGACGACGAGCCGTCGTGGGGGGTGTATTGTTTCGTTCGCTCTCTCAAAATACTCAAAATACGTCGCAAGTTGGCGGTGGAGGGATTCGGGGGGCCGTTACCGGCGGTATAGGGAGCGGACAGTGTCGACAAGACAGACTAATGATAGAGAGCGACAGGGGACGGTGTTGAAGATGGTGACTGAAGGTTCTGCGGTATTACGACGTCCCTCGATGATGTGAGAGAGAGCCTGACTAATAATAAAAGCGTCGAAGCAAGCAATTTGTCGAGTTCAGCAACCGTGGCCCTAAAATCCTAAAATATTGGGGTTGTTTTAGCTGATGGGCGGTAATCTGCACACTAAGAGCCCCTAAGCCCCCCACAATCTGTTAGACTTTACTCTGTACAAGGGACAGGACATGCCGCTGTAAATACCTAGTTTACTACGTGTACGCTTTCTTTGCTTGACAGAACAGCACGTGCTATTCGTTCTTGATACTACACTATTGCGCTCTCCACTCTCGGAGGGCCATTTCAATGAATATTTCTTTTACTTACATGTTAGGTATGAGTGTAGGAGGATATTTTTGCTTTTAATGCGACAAGATGAGATGACTACGGAGTACACGTATGGGCGGGCAAGCTGTACGTGTTACTCCGTAAGGCGAGCTTGGACGTCACCTGTCGTCAGCTGGCAAAGCGCTCGACTGCTGAGTAATCACCGCAAGGGACCCCATTTTTTAATCTTTTTTTTGGGGGGCGCCAAAAATGTGTTGGAGCATTTCTCGATTGAAAGTTGCTGCATTCGAGAAGACGGGGAAATCTCACTCATATTCGTTAATTGAACACCGCTCCCTCTGCTCTCCGATACTCGAAACGGCGGTTGTATAATTGTCAAGTTACTCTCTTTTTATTACTGTATATTTTCACACACCAACCCTCAACCATTTCAGTGAGCCACATGGGTGAATCAGAGCCCCAAAAGTTTCATGCGCCTTTTCCAGGGTGCCTGATGTAAAGATATTCCTTACTCCGGCTTACCCCCCTTGCCCTCTCCTCTCTTTTCTTCCATCATTTCGTCTCTGCAAAAGAGCATCCCTTCATTTGGTCCATCATGACTGAAACAAGCACAAACGGCGGCGGCCGGCACTCACGGTCAGCTTCGCCGGATGAGGCCCACGACGACGGGTCCTCCGAACAGCCGCCCCGCAAGAGACAGCGTGTGCGACTCAGTTGTCTCGAATGCCGCCGCCGCAAGCTGTCGTGTAACCGGGGGTTCCCGTGCGATCGGTGCTTGAAAAGTAACACGCCCGACAGGTGCCAATACGAGACACGCACCGGGTCCGTGGTCAACGCTAGCGCCGGAGTGCCACCGGCCTTTGCCAACCTCGATACGCGTCGGTCGGTCGAGCTGGCAGCCGACGATCTTGCATCTCTGCGTGACGGTCCGCGTGACCATGACCGCATCCGCAAGCTCGAGTACGAAATTGCCCAGTTGAAGACGTTGCTGGCACGTCGGCCACCCACCACGTCGTTGCTCGAAGGCAATGCTGCTGCTGCTGCTGCTGCTACGGCCCCCACTACGTCGCCGTCCACGCACAAGGACGAGCCCAACGAGTCGACGCCCGACACGGCGTCCAAGATGTCGGCGCCCCCGACGTCTCTGGCCGGACTCGAAAAGGGCGAACTGCGCTTCTTTCGCGGCAAGGAGTTTCGCACCCGCTACTTTGGCCCGCACAACGCTACGCTTGCCTTTATGGAGCTGACGGAGCTCGGTCCGTTCGTAAATGAGACGGCCGATAAATGGCTCCGCCCCGTCAACCTCCACGACCGCAAGAACCGGAAGACGCAGGAGGACGACGACCGCGAGCGCGTCTTCAAGGCAGCCGATGCACACCTCGAGAGCCTGCTGCCGCCCAAGGCCGAGTGCGACAAACTCGTAACCGTGTATCTGCACCAATTCGAACAGCTGCACCGCATCCTGCACGTGCCGACGTTCCAGCGCGAGTACGAAAAGTTTTGGGATCCATCTGAGAAGCGTTACGCCGCCTTTACGGCGCTGGTACTGGCCATCATGGCCGTGTCCAGCTGTGTCGGGTCGAGCGAACCCATGAAATACACGGGCATGGTGTCACGTGCGTATCAGCTCTCGCGGCGATGGATCGAGGCGTGCGATGAATGGCAGTCCCACCAGAGCCACAAGCACCGCAAGCTCATTCACTTCCAGATTTCGTGCATGTTGTACCTGGGCAAACGCGTCAACACTATCAAAAAGAAGAAGTTTTGGACCGGCTCCGGGTCCATGGTACAGGATGCCGTGGCTGTAGGCCTGCACCGCGAGCCGAGCCATCTCCCAGCCCACATCTCCGTCTACAACCAGGAGATGCGGCGTCGCATTTGGACCACGCTCCAAGAGCTCGACATGCAAGCCTCCTTCGACCACGGCCTGCCCACGCTTCTGAGCCAGCTGCACTCAGACGTGGCGCCGGCTTCGAATCTGAACGACGACGAGTTCGATGAATCCAGCACATCCCTGCCGCCGTCGCGCCCGTCCAAGGAGTACACGTACGCCTCCTACCAACACCTATCACGCCAGAGCCTGCCGCTGCGGCTCGAGCTCAGCCGCATCCTCACTGGCCCTTTGACCGAGATTGATTACGACGACATTATCCGCTACACCAACGATTTGACCCAGGAGATTGACGCGCTGCCGTCGTGGGAGTCGGACACGACCGAAGGTGACGATGACGAAGCCGATATGACGGCCCCGCTCGGTTCCGGTCCCAAGCGGCCCCTTCTTGCCTACACGCTGCTGCACATCCAGCTGCGCCAGTACATCCTGCCCCTCCACCAACCCTTTATCAAGCTTCGCCGCACCAACCCCAAGTACCAGTACTCGGAAGTCATATACTACAACGCCGCACGCGACATGGTGTTGCTGCACGACAAGCTCCAGAACCAGGGAATCCGCGCCCTCAACTTCCTCCGCGAGGATGCCCTCACGTCGGCCATCAACCTGTGCAGCGTCACGATGCAGCAGCCACGCGGGTCGACCAACATGATTATGATCAATGCGCAGCACACGGCCAAGCTCATCGAAAAATGCGTGGCCATGAAGGAGGACCGGCTACTGCGCTGCGGCAACCTGGACCCTTGGAGCTACACCATCATGTGCAGTGCGCTGGGCCTCCTTGAGGCTCACCTGGGGATCCGAACTCCCGAGGCGGCGCGTGCAGCGTCGGCCGAGAAGTTTGTCAACATCTACTACAAGCTGATGGCGAACCAGGTGCCGCCACTGCCACCGGCTAAGAAGCAGGGGCTTCTGGGGCCAGGTGACAGTGACGGGGACAGCAACAGCCTTGTTGATAATGCTGCGACAACGCTGGCACGTCTTAAGGTAAGAAGACCATTTTTCCTCTCTCTCTCTCTCTCTCTCTCTCTCTCTCTCTCTCTCTCTCTCCCTCTTCTTATTTTCTCTTTCTCGGTTATAACAAAACTGACCATCACCGGGCACAGCAGACGGTACCGCAGCAGCCACCACTCGCAACGTCACAGCAACAACCCGCCATGACGATGCCGGCCTTGAACTCGACCCTGGGACCGGATGGAATGCCCCCGCCCGGGTGGTTGATGCCAGGGCCGGACGGCCAGCCGGTAAGCTCTCCCCAGAGCCCGTCTTTCGTGCTCTCACCCAGCCAACTGGCGACGGCTAACGTAAAGTTCCTCCATTCCCAGGCCACGGCCGCTCCCGACTTTGGATTCGACTTTCTCGGACTCAATTTTAACGACATGTGGGGGGATTCGTGGAACTTTACGTAGCTCAAGACTTGATGACAACTGTGTTTCTTTTTCTCTCTTCCTTCTTTTGGACACGCCATGCCGTCTTACCCTGTTGTTTCTTGAATGTGAGGAATTCCAACAAGAACAACAACATCAATCACGATACACACGACTCTCACGGTTGGCATTGACGTCACGCTTATCAAAGCCAAGATAGCCTTTCCGGCCTTTTTCCTCTTCCCGACATTCAGACGGCACACGGTCTCGTCACCAAGGTTCAATCGCGAAGCCGCGACGATCCAATTTCGTCCCATTCCCTAGATTGCTCCAACCCCTCAGTTTTTTTACCGAGTATAGCACACGGCAGAAAGGGGCGAAGGGCAGGATCATACGGCCAACACTTGAAAGATTCTTCCGTTAAGCGAGATTCATAACTGCATCGTCCTTTACATCACTGATTGAACCAAGGCTATTGGTTTTGAAGCCATTAGGCTTCAATATGTAATTATATGCATATGTATAATCAGCCAAGACCATCCACGCATTCCAAGCAGCGTTCTGGCTCATGCGAAGTAGCTTGACCATTTAGAGAGTCCATAATGAAAGATAATAACTCTCATCGACTTATTCTATTCAGCACCATTTCTCCCTCCAACTTTCTAAAATGCAGTATGTATATGCCAAACTAGTGTATATTAACAGAAATGACACATGCAGCCTTCCTCACCTATCCCATCCCATCACCCCCTCTTCCCCTCTTTCTCCCTGCAAGATAAACACCTCCCGCACACAAGCCAAGCCGCAGAACGCACACAACCCCAGATCTCACCCTCTCTTTCCACGCCGTCATCCCTCTTTCTTCAACGGCAGATGAACTCCTCACTCTGAAAATCTCGCTTCAAGCTGTAGAAAGGAAAATATACCACATAGCTGGTGAACAATATATGGTTCCTGCCGGCCCCCTTGTAGCAGTATGCCTTTTTCTGCCTTCTTGATTTATCCAGGTTGAATTGGGGTTGTGTTCAGGGGCATTTTTAATTGCCATCTTTCCACTTGTGGTGATGGGCTAAAACGGAATCTCCTCTTGTGGATTTTGTTTTATATTTTCCCGCTATTCTGTTTACCTTTTTGCCATTATTACTCCTCGATATAAGTAAATATCAATGCAGAATAAAGCAAACAAGAAAATCCCCATCAGGCGTCCCTGTCTTTACTCATGCCCAACTGCCCCTTGTTGCCTTCCTTAAAAACGGAATCCCCACTTATTGCCGGAAGACACGCCGGGTATCCACTTCGCTGCGATTGGGTTGGTTCCGGGCTCCGTTCCGTTGACCCGTTCACCACACACCAATAGCGGCAAGACCATACAAGGGGTAAGGAGGCGGAGCATGGTAAAGAAACGGACAGACTGCAACTTTCAAAACCTGTGATGCCTATCGTATTTCTCGTATATATTACACCCGTCTTCCCTCCAACATCTTAACATGTCTACTGCAAGTTCTCTACTCTATCGTTTTCAATTCAGCCGCAGCAAGCCACCTCCCCCGGTTGCATTCGCTCGAAACTCGCCAACCTGTTTTCTAGAGATAAGACCGAGGCATAAAACGTGGCAAGCAAGAAAGCAGGAAGAAGAGTCGCCGGCTACGTCTTATTAGTCTCGCTTCGTATTTCGCCAGCAACGCCCAAAGGCCAGGCCATCCCTCGCCGAAACCCATCCGGCATAGCCTTTGCCGCGCTTTCCACCCACGAGGTCATCACGCGCCCCATCTCGTTCCCTTGACCATCCCCGTCGTCATCATCGCCGAAACCACGATCTCCTCCGTCGCCGTTCGGTCTATCCTTCAACAGTTTCCACATGCTGTCGAGATAGGACACCCGCGTAAAAACCTTTCCAAACTCGGAATCCCGAAACCTGTCGAGGACGGTCGTTGCGACGACCATTATGCCCCCTCGTAGAAAGTCGGTGAGAGCGTCGGGCATGTACGAAGCTTGGAAGGTAAGAAAAGTGACGGTGGCGTAGCGCGCGTGCGCGTGCGCGTCGACGGCTGTGGCGCACGGTTTTGCGAGTGCTGCGTTGAAGAGCCTGATTGCGGCTAGTCTTATAAGCATAGAAAGCTGGGTCAAACGAATAGGAAGAAAGAGGAAAATCCCAGACATTCAATATTCTTGGGTTCGTATCCTCGCCGGTTGATGTTGGCTGTACGTGTAACGAGGGGAGGGGGCTAAACAGTGACGACAGGGGCGCCAAATGCAAAGCCCCTTTCAAAAGTGCCTTAAAATAATAGGCAACGGTCAGTTTTCTGGTCTACTGGCTTCCGTCTTTTGCTCATCTTACATCTTATCCCTATGTAGCTAGACCACCCAGAATCTCTGTGCCTCTCGTTTACAAACCAAGGAGTCTTGGTAGTATTGTAGTTCATTTCGAATAGTCATGAATATCCTCAGATTTTTGCAACAATCTACTTCGCATGCTCCTGTCGTGCTAAATCGGCGCAGACCAAGTTGGATTTTAAGGACTGGCGATAGTCAATTGTGGCAACGAAGCTCGCTCAATACACACAAACACAGAACAGGTTCTTGAGCATTAGCAGCGATTGTATTCGAAACCCACGTCATGTCAAATTAATTATAACGAATATTCAATTGAACGGTGCTGGCTGCGTCCCAGAGGAGTGAAATCCAAGAGCTGAGAAGAAAACTCATGTACTACAAGTACGGAGTAAAGTGGGGGTTGTCTTGAAAATGCAGCTGCCACCAGCTGGTCTACCTAACTCTAACGATAGTTAATTTTTTTGCCAGCCTCGGAAAAATCGCCTCACAATTCCAACCTCAGATGGAGATAGCCTCGTCTTTCGCCAATCTGCCAACATGTTCCCAACAAGGCACCTCCTAAAGCGATCCGTGTGGAAGGGTACGTCAAACTCACCTCAGCAAATTTAATCTCCTCCCTCCTCGCTCCAATTGTCCAGAAACCAGAAACTAATCCCCATCTTCGCGAAATGCAGGTCCACACATCGTCCCGTAAGAAAAACCATCCATATACCGGAGCCCTGACCTCTCCTCGCACACACACGATCCCATCAAATTGAAACTGAAACCCCGCCCCTTGAACTCAATCTCCGGAGTGAGAAACAAAAGCTAACAAAGAATCCGGAAATAGTCTCCCAATCGTCCGACCAAAAGCAGGACAAAAGTCCCAACCCATCCGCACCCAAGCCCGTTCCGCCACCATCCTCCCCAGCTTTGTCGGCCTCAAGTTCCAGGTCCACAATGGCAAAGTTTACAACGACGTGATTATCACCGAAGATATGGTTGGCCACAAACTCGGCGAGTTTTCACCGTACGACAACCCTGTCTGGTACATCTTTCAAGCTACCCGGGTCGCTAACTGGATATCTTTTTATAGGACGCGGAAACCGTTTATCTGGGCTCGGAAGTAAACATTCATAATAAAAAAAAGACCAAAAAAAATCATCAAAAAGAGGGAGGCAAAAGCAGATGCTGCGGACATATTGTACGAATTTACTGTAGGATTACACGTTGGAAGAACCATGATACATTACAATTGAACACCGTCGTTACATTAAAACGTGATAATAAATCCTATTTTCTAAAAAGGTGATGCTGCATCCTATCTGTCTTCCTCGTATGCCCGTGCGTCTGTAGTGCCCATGCCAACGCCGTTATAAAGCCCAACCCATAAAACGCCATAATACAAAGAGCAAAAGCAAAAGAAATCTACCCGAGAAGAAATGCAAAGTTCCGCAAAAAACGAAAAGAGGAGAATTGTGTAATCTCCCCTCTCAGCGGTAAAACTCACTCCTCTTCACATTCACACCGTACTCCCCAACAGCCATACCCAAATCCTCCATGGTGAGAAGCGTCTTCTGACTGCTGCCACCAGAACCGCCACCGCCAAAACCTGTCCTCGGGATTCCAAGTAGCGGTCCGCCGCGAGTCTGCTCTTTACTACCCTGCTGGGAACTCGGCTGTCCTGGAATGGGGAAACCGGCGGCGGCGCCCAGACTTCCCATGGGGTTGTTGGCGTTGGTGTTGGACGACGCCCGCATGCGGCTGTACTGATACGCGTCGGCGGCGATATCAGCGATGAACTTTTGCGTTGCGAGCGCGAGGAGGCGCGCGAGGCGTTGGTCTGTTTGGGGTGGTGGGGGGAGACCGGCTTTGGTCATGTAGTAGTTCGTCACTGCGTCTGGAATCTATCATCAATTGTTGCGCAATCGTTAGTTTTCTCCAACATCTCTTTCATAGTTGATTGAAAACGGGAAGAGAATGGCAGGGCAGGGCACTGGTGAATATGGATAATCCGAAGGAGTGCCAACTGACAATTGGGGCATAGTCATCCATCTTAGCCACAAACTCTCTCAGCGAGGCATCTTTGCGTGTAGGAAGTTTGGATTCAGGAATAGCAGGCGTTACAGGCCCTTCGGCCGCCGCATCGGGGGCATCTGCTGCGGCGGGTGCATCATTATCTTCCTCAGCTGGAGGCACCGCAACGCCGTTCTCAATTTGGCCGTTAGTGACGGGGGGCGGCGGGACCTGCTCCGCCGTTTCTTGTGGGTTCGCCGACATTGTTGTTTAAAATTATGGCTCTTGGGATCTCGATAAGAGACGACGTATTAATTTTTAATTTTTCCCCCCTCTGCTCGTTTCGTGAATACTTGGGTATTGATGGGCTTGGGAGTTGATATTCGGTAGATGTTGCGACGACTGGCCGCCATTGTAGAAGTATGAACGCGCTGACTAACCCACTTTTTCTGACCCACAAAAGCCATCGCAGTCTACGTGTACGGAGTACTCCGTACTCCGTATTAAATACTAAAGAAGATCTGAAGTATCAAGTTCTCAGCTCACTTTCAACCTCGACAGGTTGTTTTCAGATTTGTACGGAGTACATTATATATTGGTCCAATAAAGGGCTATTGGCATTGTGCTTACGACATCAAAATCAGCCTACCAGACGATATAGCCAGCCATAAGTTCCTTTCCGCCTACTCCCCAAGTTATCTTGATGTGTCGTCTATCAAATCCGTACAAATGTGGCTGCTTCGTCTGTTGGTATCAAACCAGACTTGCTAGCCTATCTCATTTTCTTCCTTCCTTTTCTTCTTTCCACCATCCGACGTCAAAATTGAGTGTGCATCCCTTGCCCGTGCTATCAAGCCCAAGTTAAACCGAACGCCATTGATGCTTCTTGAGCTGGGAAAAGAGAAAAAAAATCAAACTCTGTCGCACAAAATAAAGTATTGATAACAGAAAAACTGCACCCGTCGGAAGCGCCTTCCGGGCTTGCTGTCACCTGATTGGAGCAGTGTCTATCGGGTCAGCGCCCGGATTGTCCGCCAAAGTGCGAGGAACCCAGCCTTGACAAGTCTTTGTTAACTTGACGTGTATCCAAGACTTACCAAAGCGAATTGGGAAGCCTCTTTGATTCCAAATCGGTTGTCTCGCACCGATTTAAACAGGAAGCTTGAACTTCTGGCCCTTCATGACCTTGTTGTAGTAGATCCAGAAGAAGTCCGAGTACAGAATGGTCTGGATAATACCGGCAATGATGGCGATCCAGTCCACCTTATGAGACTCCTCGGTTGCGTATCTCCAGATCCAGTTCGGGATGTAGAGGGCTCGGTAGATACCAAGAGCGAAGAGGTAATGCGTCGTGATGGTCTCGGCTTCGCCAGTTCGCTGGAGCATGAAGAGCTGGGGCAGGATGGCAACGGACTCGAGCCAGATGGAAAAGGCCCACATGATCTCCATGAAGGTGTAGTAGTAAGGGAAGAAGATGGCAAGGACGAGCGCGCCGCCGAGGAGGTACTGGATACGGAACGTGTCGTTATTGGGGTCATTCGTGGGCTTATACGATGTCGTCATGAGATAGAGAATGTAGCCTTGGGAACCGATGAAGAGAATTTTGAAGATGAGATTGTAGGGGCTCTTGGTCCAGAACAAGTCTGCGAAGCAATGTTAGAGTGACTGTAAAGAGAAATGCCCCTAGTTGGGGCCATCGATCGTCTCGTAATGCATACCTAAGTATCTGGTAATGTAAACCAAGAAATAAAGTGCCTGTGATTTGAAACTGATACCAGAACAACTCTATACGCCCAAAACAGAGCATGGTCAGCGTTGTGAAAATCAATGGCGCATGGCGAGTTCTCCAAGGCAGCTCCCAAGCTCCCTCAAAAAAAAGGGCTTAAAAAACAAGCAACCACGTACCTTGAGTTGCACCATCTTATGCAACAAGATCAAAATCGAGACCAAGTGGGAGAGGTCCCCAAGGACCCGAAAGAAATTAAGACTCATGATGCCTGGATGAGCAGAACGATTATGGTGGTGGGTTGTGACAATGATGTTGTGATGTTTTTGGACCGAAGAACAAGAGGCATTGGAGCTTCCAGGGGTGGGGATGGATTGGGATAGGCGGGCGAGTTGGAGGAACGTGAAAGTGTCCTCTTTCTGGCCCCAAACGCGACTAGCTTTTTGCCTTGGTTTCGAGATTAAGACACCTGGCAGAGACGTCACCAGCTGGCGGATCCTACTTTATGTACGGAGTATGTAATAATACAGAAACGCATTTCCATATTGGGCCTAGTGTATCCCGGACCGACCGAATTGAGATTTGATTGGCCATTAATTATTAATATTTCGTTCGAGCATCTTCCAACTTGCTTGTTCAGCAGAGGCACCAGTGGCGGTTGCGAATACCCCCACGATAGCCCGAGGATGACTAGCTGGTATATATAAGACGTTTCTTTCGCATGGATATATTTTCATAATTCAAAACCGTTCCTCTCTTCCGCGGTTCTTAAAGCGTTTCGCTTCACAATACCTTCTTCTTCTACGGAGTAAAGATCAACAAGATGGCGCCAGATCCCATAGACCAGGACGTCCCGCGCTTGCGCATCCGCTTTCGCAACGAAGACCACGAAGTTCCCCTCGATCCTACAGATACTGTCGAAGCCCTAAGTCTCTGGGTCGAAGACATTTTTCACATTCCCGCTCAAAACCAGAAATACATGCTGCCTAAAAAGCTCCTCAAACCGCTCGACAACCCCTCATTCGAGCTCTCCGGATTTCCTTCCAACCCCGTCAAACTCTTAGGAACCGAGGGCCAAGTCGTGGATCGACTCAACTCAACAGCCGAGCAAATAGCACGACGAGACGCCCTCCGCCGCGAGCGCGATCAACGGCTCCGCTCGTCCGCCGCCCGACGCCGTCCCCCACCCTCCTCCGTCCGCTCCACGCCTTACACATTCGCCGACGTTCGCGCACTCCAATTTCTTCCCCGCCCCGAGCGCTCCCTTGCCATGCTGAACCGCCTCAAGAATGATCCTGGAATCCGCCACGCCATGGAGAAGCACAAGTTCTCCGTCGGACTCCTCACAGAAATGGAACCTCTGTCCAACACCAACGTCTCCCTCGATGGCGGCACATCCCGTCTCCTCGGCCTGAACCGCAACCAAGGCGAAGTAATCGAGCTGCGTCTCCGTACTGATGCCTACGATGGATACCGTGACTACCGGACCGTCCGAAATACACTCTGTCACGAACTTGCTCACAATGTCCACGGACCACACGACCGCAAGTTTTGGGACTTATGTCACCAGATTGAGCGAGAAGTCGATGCCGCTAGTGGAGGTCATACCCTCGAAGGCGCACATAGCACCATTCCAGATGAAGATGAGGCTGACGTCTATGATCATGGTGGCTGGACAGGGGGGACGTATGTTGTCGGCGGTGGTGGCAGTGGCAGTGCAAGCTCAACACAAGGCCTGTCTCGGAGAGAGATCATTGCACGCGCCCTCGATAACCGGCTCAAGGGGAGCAAAGACGATGCCCCCAAACCTGAGGACGGCGATGACCGGCCTGGACAACCCACGTCTTGAATGAGAAATCGGAACCTTTTGCCCTAACCTACGTCAGGCGGCGGGGGCCACGATTTAAACGATACAGATGTACGATACGCAGCGTAACATCACCAGCGATGCATATTGCATATAAGCTTTTACTTGTTTCTTCCCTTGAGATTTTCATTGCAAATCAGAAGCGTGTTCATATTCGAATTACTTCGAATTCTCTCTCATCAACTACATAAAACCTCCATGATACCCTCAATAACAAATTCAATATCTCATTCGACCTTTGTGACGGTTCCGTTGTGTACGTTGTAAATATACCCCGTGACCGGAACGTCCAACACCAACGGATTCCGCTTCACAATCGCAATATCGTCCAAAACACTTTGCCGGACATCCTTGAAAGGTAAAAACGCAATGTCATCGGCCTTTTCGTTCAGTTCCGCTTCAATCTTGGCGCGAAGTTCGGAGTCGGTGAAAGTGAGCATCCCGCAATCGGTCTAGTTTGGTTTTCATAGGATCAGTACAAGTAAAAGCCATTCTGCATTGGGTGAAATGAGGCTTTCTCACATGGTGGACAATGACAATCTCGCGAGTTCCGAGCAGTTGCTGCGAGATAATGAGAGAACGAATGGCTTCCGTGGTACGGCCGCCTGCATTTCGAATGACGTGGGCGTCTCCCTCTTCAAGACCGAGGACCTTTGCAGGGTCTACAGAATGAATCAGTCTACTGCACTTTTGGCGTGGGGGGGGGGGGGGGGGGGGGAAAAAAAAAAAAAAAAGGGGGGCAACCATGCAGGCAACGATGGCAACCTTTCTATTGAAAGAGTTTGCGGCAATCAAACAGAATATTTGGGTATTAAGCTGCGACGGAGTTGCAAGGGTTCGGGAGGGGCCGTTGCCGTTTCGTTTGTGCGACATACCTTGATGGCGGCAGAGGGAGGTGGCCCTTGGTGAAGGATGCCGCATACTTCTGATTGGCGGCTTCGAATTCGGGGATGACGGAGGTAGAACCCATGATTGATAATGATAAAAAATGGTATCCTCTTCACTTCTTTTCAACTTCTTGTTTCGTATCGTTGTCGTTTAATGAGAATTGGAAGTCTCGTTTGAAGGATTCAAAGGTCAAACTTGGCAGGGAGAAGAGAGGGAATGGAGGGGTATTCACCCCCCCCAACTTCTTCATATACTCCCATTAATGCATGTACCACCTCGTCATTCTCGTAATGCGATGCTCGCCCAGTGAAACGGAGCTATGGCCTCATCTTAAAGCCATCTTGTGTGATGGAATTCCTGACTATTCCATCTTACCGCATTCGGCTTAGCACGATGCATACCTACTAAACTACGACCCCCCAATCCGGCGGGTTAGCAACCAAAACCCATATGCAGGAGCCATCATGTAGAAGAAACAATTTATTGGTCATGCCCTTCAGCGCAGCAGCACGCTTGGACGGAGTTGATGGGTTTCCCCGCTCGCGATGAAGGGTAATCCCTCCATGTCTACTCCGTACTCGGTATACTATTGTACTGACGAAGCTGCACAGCTACACAGCATTCAATTCATTGACGAGGGGAACTGTGTGAAAATGGAGCCGTGGAAGGTAGTCGAAGAACATTTGCCGCCTGTCTTGGAGAGTGTAGAAATCATCGTGCTGAGACGAATCCCCAGTTGAACATCTCCAGCATGTATGCAATGTGTCAAGAACCTAATGCCTCGGTTTCTCGCCTATCCGCAGGAAGGTTCTTCATCTCTATCCTAACAAGTACATGCATACATCCATGAAGTCTGACACTAATGCAACACCTTATTAGTTAGAGACTTGGGGTAATTACAAAAAAGGCTTTGTTAAAATAGAGTCAATCTCTACCACCGGGTTGGTTGGTAGGATTGCCAGTTGTATGTAAGTAAATACTCTATCTTCCAGAGGTTTGTTCATCCAATATCATATGCCAACAACTTGGCTCCTTCAGCCTCTTTTCCATCTATCACCGAGGTCTAGGGCTGTCTGTGAAAACTGGCGCCGAAAATGCGGAAAGAAATACAGCAAGAAAAACGCAAACAAGATACGTAAATGACCCAAAAAGCAACAATATGCAAGTGCTCCTTTCCTTTTCCTATGAATAACACTGGGCACGCCGGCCCAGGATTACCTTTGCACGTATGACGTTGAGGGGCTAAAAATAAATGAATGACCAAATTTTGTCTTCTTGTCGAAGGTGTATGGTATGAGCCAAGTATCGAGATTCCCTTTGGCATTGGTGTAGTTGTTACAAATGAGAGGGTAAAAATACAACGACACTAATAATCGTGGCCGTTCCCCAAGTTGACCGGGGAAAAAAAGGGCCGAAAGGGGGCAAAGACTTCATTGACTGCTTGTGCAGAATGAAGACAAGCTGTTAGCGACTGCGTGGCTGCTTTTTGGGTCGCAAGGTGGCCTTTTCCGCCGATGTGTCTATACATGACATCCTAGTAAGAGACGTGCCCGAGGTCTAAGCCGGACATCGCGCCCGGATTCGTTGTCACACTAGGGATGAGCGAGAAGCTTATCCGTCCGCCTTACTGATGACTTTGTTCGCCTGACTTCTCTGCAGGCTTCTCGGCCGGTTTCTTTGACTCGGACTTCTCCTCTTTTGGTTCTGTCTGCACGACTGGCGCGTCTTCGGAACTAGCAGTCGCAGTCGCCCTCGGTCCGGGGGTCTCTTCAGGGTTCGACGGCTTGGGGTTCGCAGACTGTTTCTCGGCCGGCTTCTCGGGTTTCAGAGTGGCCGCCTGGTGGCCTGACGAACTCTTGGTCGATTTTGCAAGTTTGGCAGCTTCTTTTGCGGCCTCCTCGGCGGCCTCCTCGGCGGCCTTCTTGCGGCGGTTCGCCTCAGCCCGTTTTTCTTCTTCTTGCTCCTTCTTCCTCTCATTTTCTTCCTTTTGGGCCTGTTTAGGCGTCTTGACCCATTTCTTGATGTCGGGGTCCCATTGGTGTCTGCCAAGTTGTCAGTGTGAGCCAGCGAAGGGAGAGGCCAGGGTAAGAGGAAAGAAGCAAGAAAGGCTGGGCAGAAAAGGGAGGGTCGAGAATGGTAGAGAAGAACCAAAAGAAAAAAAAAAGAAACTCACCCTTGCCAATTGGTAGTTACCAAACTTTTGGACCCATACTCTTCAATGAGAATCTTCTCAAAGTTGTAGGGCACGACAGCGCGCACACCCTCAAAATCGGTGACACGCATAGGGTACAGGTCGCGGGTGCGGTACCTGTGAAAGTTTTTGCAGCTCCAGATACCGGGTGCGTTGGCGTCGCGCTCGGCGAGTCCCGTCAGATCGATAAACATGCCGTTCTCAATGTCGATCCAGCGGGCGTCGATAATGTTCTTACCGTTGTCGCGGCCCAGTTGGATATGGTTGGGGTTGATATCGAGCATGTACGTCTTGTTGGCTTCGCGGCCACCGTCTTCTTCGTCGATGTAGGTGTAGACGTGCTCGGTGCGGTTTACGTTCTGGCCCAGCCAGTAGAGCGTAGCCGATGATACTTGGACGTCTAGATCGTAATCCCACGGCATGATCTCACCGTTCCACCACCACCCTAGCAGGGTGCCGTGGGCGAGCCACGTTTCGACGCCGAGCTTCTCAAAAGTGGTGAGGTAGGACCGGATGAGCAAACGCAAGGCGGTGCGGTGTTTGTCGTAGGGGACCTTGCCCTTGAAGTACCTGGCATCATAGTGGCCAAGTTGGTGTCCGCCACCGGGTTCGTGGAAGTACTTTGGAGGCCCTTCACTCTTTTTCACGTGAGGACTAGATGTTGTCGTCTTGTTCTTGGCTGGGGGCGAAGTGGATAGGGCCAGAGCGGGAAGGAATGCGACAAGCGCTGTCAAGGTATGTAAGAGTTTCATCGTGGAAGAAGGCTGGCAAGCGCAGAGGGTGACGAGGTAAGGAGATATATTAGGGGGGAGTAGCCTAATTGGGAAGAAGCGGCTTGTTCACGCATCGAGAGTTGCCAAGGTTTTGCGATTAGGAGAGAACGTCCTTGTGTTCTGCCTCGAGTACCGAGGAAGTCAATACGAAGCCGGGAGCAAAATAAAACAAGGATTCCAATATGCTCGTGCTTTTGTCGTTCACAGTCGGTCCAATTTACAATCGCAACCTGGGCCTGCAGGGTAACAATTCGATCGAGCGAGTTGTTGGGTATAACGGAGCTGTGGTGAAGAGTGGTGATGTTGGTGGCGTATCCTCTTCTTTTTTTTTGTTATTGCACTGAGAAGACACACAGAGGCTTCTCCTAGACGGTAAAGGAAACGCCAATGTCCAAGAGACAGACCAAGTGCCAGCAGGATCGACGAATGAGACTATCTACCTCGAGCTCCTCCCGAAATAGGTCACAGCGTTGGTGAAGGAAAATAGAAGGAAAATAGAAGAGAAATAGAGAGAAAGAGGAAGGAATATAAGGTTCCAGTATTAAGAAGGGGGTGTGATAAACTACACTACTTGACTTGATAGGTAGTGGTTTTGGAAGAGAAAAGGAGTGTATTGGGGGGAGGGGGGGGGGGGGGAAACAAGAAGTTGCAAGAAAGTCTTGGTGTCGTGTGTCTCTTTGAAGTGATCAGCCCTGTTTTCCCTTTATCTTTGGACCATGAATTTTTTTTCTCATTAATTCCCCTTTCCCATCTCAAGCGCCAAGTCGCCAAGTCGGGATGTGGGTAAAGCGCAAGTACTTTTACGAGTGGTAGAGTTATTTTGTATGCTCTTTTCAGAAGGGCTCCATATTACTGGTACGGAGTGTACGGAGTACGTATGCGTTCCGCGTCCTCCTCCATCCACCCCCCCATCTCTCCCCCAAATACCCTATCCATTACCGGTGCTTGGTACGCCAACTTTCTCAATATGGACTACGGAGTAAATAATACTCTGTACAGAGTAATGATCCTCAACAGTCTTCACGCCAAAAGATGGCTAACCAATTCGCTAAATGTCTGGGGTGGGAAAGTGGGAGGCTCCGAGGCCACTTTTGGGGGGGGGGGGCGAATGCGCGATACTTTTCTCAACGGGATATTACGAACAGAAGTAAATGAGTTTACTCCATACAGGGTTTGGCTATTCAGTTTTTTTGGTGGGGGGCTTTGGCTTTTGGGGAAACGTTTCACATCTTCTTAATCCGTCTACCTTCTCTCGTTCGAGGGAGGATCGGCAAAAAGCTAAACTACATTAGACATCTCGCCATCTCGCCATCTCGCCAGCAATCGAGCTTTGGTTCCCAACCCAATTGCCTCCTTTCTCCAATCTCGTTCTTCTAGGGGTGAAGTACGGAGTAATCCACGCTTAATTCTCAATTCTCGTGCCACAAGGAACGAGAAAAACAACTACATCTCCGTCTCACTGCAGCATTGGTGCGGACATGCCAAGAGCAAAATTTCACTGTGCCAAGACGGACAGACAAAGATCGCCAAGAGGATGGACTTGCCCTTTTTAGTTTACAAAAACGAGAAAACCTTGTTGATGCCCAGCTACCCTTTACAAACTGTAGCCTCTCATCAAATGCTGGAATAGGAAAAGAAAGAAGGCGCTCTACTATATTACTATACGGAGTATACTCAGCTTCTTCAAAAGATAACAGCTCTTCGCCAAGCCGAGCCCAGAATGTCGTTAGACCCTTCATCACCTTTAATGTGGGTTGCGTGGTCAATTTCGGACCCCTGCTTGTGCCAACAGCGCCATGGCGGATCCACTCACAAAGGCAAGAGCCAGAACCACCTACGTCACTGCTTCCACTAACACCACAGAAACCAAACCCGGCCAAGAGCCAAGAGTGACTTATTATTACAGTCCCCCCCCCCAACAAAACTCCTTCCTTTGCTGACTATTATTTCATTTGCCAATGATCCCTTCAAACCGCAACTCTACAAGTACAGGTACTTGCACCTTATACAAGTACCAGCTAAATACGGAGTAAACTACTCCGTACTCCGTATTACTACTTGTTAAAGTTGAGTTGCATACTCTGTAGTGGTCTTTTCGCACGTTTGAAGACTTCATAGGCGAAATGTGGGCCTTTCCCCCAGGAGCACGCGACAATAGTTTTAAATCAACACCACACAAAAGTCAAGACACCAACTGTCCCATTGAATTTTTGTCTTATACGGAGTACTCCATACAGACATAGCAATAGCTCCGTAGCTGCATATGGAATTTATTTCCCCATTGTTCTTGAGACCTATTCTTCTTGCTTTCAAACATTGATCCAGGCCTTCCCGCTCGAACCGGACCTGCGGACGACATGCAGGAAGAACGCGGCTGCAAACAGCTGTCTACGTAAACTAACTACACATGTAGCAGTGATTCACATATGGCACGCCATAACCCAGCGATTTGGTTTTTTTTTTTTGGGGGGGGGGGCATTTTGCGGATTATTACAGAGTAATACGGAGTAGTTCTCAACGCTATTCCTTCTAACGGACCTAGGAGTGAAGACTATTAAGCCAATGCTAGGGGACTAGAGCTGAGACGGGTACATATTACTCGCCTGTCTACTCTCAGGGCTACTTGGACCTACTCCGTATGTAATTCATGTTCTGTAATAACACTACGGAATCTCTAAGTCGGGGGGCCCATGATTCGACTTTTTCGCAATGGAGATTGCGCGTACCACCCCATTTACCGGTCATACTAGAGCACACAAGCCCCTGTATTTTGTTGGCAGGTTGGCAGGGGTTGAAGAATCTTACGTGAGGCACAGTGTTTCCCCAAGGTGGTTAGGAAGAGACATCCTCCATACTGCGTATTAGATGAGGGCGACGTCATTAAAGAGCTCGGGAAGTCCAAGTCGGTTCCAAAGCTGGACTGTCGAATGAAATATCCAGAGACCAAATCGTAAATTGAAACAATTGACAACTTGGGTTTGAACCATCGACGACAGGCGAGATGAAGATGGGCGAGCAAATGACACTGTGGTTCACTTGGAAAGCCCCTGGACCGAGACCTACACGTAATAATTGGGGGGGGGGGGGGGGGGAGACCTAGTCCGTAATCGGGGGAGTCGCTAAAAATAAGGGAAAAAAAGAGAGATCTAAGTCCGATAGATCTAAACCCGGAAAATGGGAGAAAGCAATAAAGATGGAAAAAAGTAAGTTCATGGCTTGAGAACCTTGAGAACCAGGTAAAGATTATGTATTACGGAGTACTTGCATGCTGCCTGGCGTGGCTGGGACCCTCAATAGGCTGGCATTTTCGCTATGGCACGCGACTTGTTTCTAAGTACGTATGGTGTGTGCTTTTGCAGAATGCGAAAACATACGCGGGCAGACAAATGTATGGAGTACGACGCGCGCATCTCCTGCACGAGTCTCTTGCCAGACGTATTTTCTTCTTCTTTCTTTCCAGGATTTACCGTTTATTTATGTTTGAATGTTTTATGCTGTGTCATACTTGTACTTGTATATGAGGCGTATGCCGTTTTTCCCTCTGTTAGACTGCTCAATTATCAATCAACGAGAAAGAAAAGAGGTTTGCGCCGTCTCAGAATAGCTTGAGACAGGATTAGACCCCAACAATCTGCTGATACTAAAAGTCGTTCCGTCTTCGACCGCACCTAGCTAGCACCTACTAGTCATTAAGAACAAAAACCGAAACAGTGCTGTTCTCCTCTTGTTGTCCAAAAAGGAGGCGTTATCATTTGCTATCATACATGCGGTGACTACTAGGCACCAATACTGACGGCAGTCACTGCTTCACTGCCAGCCCTTGATAGGAAATATTGCATTTTGATTGCCATACTCGTATGCAGGAGTGAGGCTATCGCCCATGTTTCGCGTGCCGGATTGCAAGGTTAGCCCTGGTGCAACTATAATCGGCAGAAACCATCTCTCTAACCTGCCCAGGCACTGGTGGGCAACGAGAGTCCAATGCCAGGCCAGAGAACCCTCCTGTCCGGAGGCTTGGCATCGATGGCAAGAACACAACGTTGCAAGAGAGAAAATAATGGGGATCACTCTGTAGTGCTTGGTCCCCTCTTCCACATGTGCAGTCATGCTCGATTACCCACTGTTGGGACCGCTGTGCCATGTTCTGTGCCCACGTGATGGACGTATGTATCCTCGTATCGCAGTCCTCGCTTGATGTGACAGACACAGAACAACTGTGTGTTTTTGCGATGGCGAGTAATTCCGCCCAGCGCGATTGCTGGAGTTGTTTGGGGAACTAGACTGTGACGCATAGCGTCACGCCAAGCTTCGCACAAACGATTCCCCTCTCTCTCTAGACACGGATATATATATCCAGACAATCGATTCTCCATTCCCTCTTACCCAGGAGACTTCTCAACCACTCCATGCCCAGGCCCGTCCATTCAGCTTTCTTCTTCGACATTTCATCAACTGCTGCGCTCGCGAGGGTCGTGGCTGTCGAGTTGAACATGCCGACAACTGTCGAAGTGAACGTGTCGACCGTGGCGTCCGCGTCCGGCGAAGTTTGCAACGAATGGGCTGACCGTGGCTGGAACCAGTCGCTATGAAAATCAAAGAAGCATCGATCTGACCATTGACAAGATGTCATGAAGAGGATAATGAGGAGGAAGCTGCAGTAGACGCAAGGCCGGCTAAGGAAAAAGGTGCATAGGAAGAATAAGAACACAAATATCGGCGGTGCGTTGGTCGGTATGAATAAAAGAGGAAGCCAACTAATAATGCAAAACCAAATTAGCCATCCGATATCTGATGCATGGGGCAGACAGTTTGATTAGCGGAGGGATGAAAAATGGTACCTTCGTAAGCAAAACATGATGGCTGTGTTATTTTCGCCTCGTCCACAACAAGTGTGTAGGGTGCTTTCTTACTCCCGAGGGCCGTATTCTCTCGCAGGTTCCGTTAGACAGTAACACTTTACACCGAGTCTGTATCTTGGAAAGTGTCGGCGAAATGTAGATCAATGTATATGTTCCCTTCAAGCAGGCTGTTCAATAGTGACAACAATAAAATTTGGCGGGAAGAGAGTAATCGAGATGCGCAGCGGAGGGTTCCTTAGGTCGTAACCGAGTGGGAGGGGAGGAAAGGGGGGTCGTTGGTAGCTGAGAGAGGATGGAATACTCGGTCAAGAAGAATAATTGAGGAGAATATAGGGTACGCTGAAAGATATGAGATACTTGAAAGAGGAACGCGACCGGATCAGCCAAATGCAAGGCTTGGGTTGAAAGTTCGGCCAGGATTTTTGATGGGATGCTTTCCTGACAGAAAAAAAAAAGGTGACGCATCTTGACGACCCATATTCACCACTTCAGTAATACGGAGTAGACCTTAGTCGTGGTGGGGCTGTCAGCCGGGGTCAGTTGGTGACAGCTGAACAGTATAAACCACTTTGTCGGGCTCTTGTCCAGCTGCATGCTACGTGTACGAGTCCCTTCCCCAGCCAGGTGGAAATAGCACAACAGATGATATATCTGTCCAATACCATTCATTGGCTAACTTCATATAATATAGTTTTTAGATTCATTCCCTAACCATCCAAATATCGAAATTGCTCAATTCCCAGCTTCAGTGGAGACCACCAGGTAAACCTGAATGAAGTCCGGAGTCCGTCTTCCACTTGATTGCCGTTCCCGCTGCGATGAAAAAAGCATATCCTTCACTGATCAATAATTCAGAATCTTCTTCAAGCACAAAACCTTTTCCTCGCTGTAGCGATAGCAATTCCCGGCCCGTGCAGTTTTCGAATCTCCTCGTCATCTCCTGGCCCCAACTCTATTCGAAGCATATCAAACTCGTCAATTGGCGGTTCGTATACCAAGGTCTTCCCCTTCAATCCCACACCACTCTTCCATGACGGGAGTAAAACGTCGCTTGGAGGATGCGGAGAAAATGCAAGAGTCTTTACAAAAAGGTCGATATTGGCATGCTCAAAAGGAGGACAAAAGCCACTGTTCATTACATTGTTTGAACGCGCCATACATCGACTATGTCGCTCCAGAGGTACTCGTGTATGCCATCGGCAGGAATAAACAAAGCCTCGCATGGTTGGAGAACTAGAAAGTTCATACAGAGAAGCGCGACTAGAGTCCCGGGGTCTCCCGTGCCATATTGGCTCTGCAGACGCGGTAAAAGGTCCAAGACGTAGCTCTGAAGCCCCAAACTGGCCAAGTCCTGCCGAGAGATCTTGTTTTACTCGTTCTCGGTTTCCCGAACCGACAATTCGTCTGATAATAGTATTCTTTTTACGACTTCCCGCAATGTATCGTCGTCCCAAGTTGTTGTTCCGTCCGGTATCAGGCGTCGAAGGGCTGGTATATTGAAGAGTGGTGCCAGCTCGGAGAGAGGCTTCCAGCCAGCAAAGACTTCGAATCTCGACGGAGCGACTGCAATTTCAGGCTTATGGTTTGCGTCTGTGAATTTTTCGGGTTGTGTTTATGAAGCTCCTCGGCGAGGGCCGTGCTTGAATGTATTTGTAGAGGGAGGGCTTTATCGATGGATAGAATCTAGATAGCCACCTCGGGGTTAGAGGCTATCTGCCAACTGAATAGACCAGGACAGATCACCTTGGGAATAAACGGTAGTTTTCCGTCTGAATTCCCAGCGGCTCCAGGGGCAAGATACCATTCCTTGTTATTCTTCAAGATGTCGCTGAGAAGGACATTCATGTCCGTCGTCTGTCGTCCCTGCGGGAAAGTCGGGATAGTCGCCAAACCAGATTTCGGAATACGGCTCATCGTTTTTTATGGCCAAGCCGGCGCATGGCGTCTTTTCGCAAAATCGAGCAACCAAGGAATCATGTTCTTTTTTATCCCAAGGGTAATGGTTGCATGCTCCACTGATTTGAAATATTCGTGGCTCTTCGAGGGCAGTCATGTTGAATACAGTATGGCCTGAGGCAAATGATCTTACCGAAAATAGAGAAGTCGGAATGAAGTAACAGAGACATATTGTTATTTGTTTGAATACTGCACAGAGATCATGATCGAGGGGGAGGAACAACAGCAATACCATTG
This sequence comes from Graphium sp. VPRI43844, assembly GCA_019925285.1. Classification (NCBI taxonomy): domain Eukaryota; kingdom Fungi; phylum Ascomycota; class Sordariomycetes; order Microascales; family Graphiaceae; genus Graphium; species Graphium sp. VPRI43844. The sequence continues at coordinate 20,652 of JADHKT010000021.1, read as the reverse complement.
CAAGTCCTAATGTCATGATGACATGGGATGGACAACATCATCGGCCTATGAGAGATCTCTGATCACGCCACGTCCATAGATCGCACCAGGATACTGTGTTTAGATTTGAGGTAATCAAATCATGAAAATCGTGCTGTTTCTATTTCGCAATTAAGCTTATTTTCATAATAGTATTTTCATAATAGGCGAACACAAAATTTAAGATGGTAGGCTGGACGGCAGCCCAGATTCTCCTCCTGGAAAATCGAAAGAGAAAGAAAATGAATAAAAAGGCAACCACGAATTGAAACCAACGGCGGGTTCAGTTGCTTTCCTGGCCATTCTCTTACTTTTTAACATAGATGAGAGGGCTAAATCACGATTTGCACCTACCATTGGGTTTTCGTGGCTGGCCATGCAAGGAGTTTGCCGCGTGAACCCAATTGTCTTTTTATCTTACAAAAAAGAGAGAGGAAAAAGAGCCCCCTTCCCAAGAAGAAAGACAGGGTAAAGGCATCGAGACCCCGTGTCATAACCATGCAGTGTCGCTCACATGAGAACTTTGTCCACGAACGTGCAGGACATCGACGTGGAGTGTTCTCAACCTGTCAGTAGCCCAAGGCTGGGGGCAAATGTGGGTAACAGGAAATACAGGGGTATTTTGGGGGGGAACCCCAATCGGTCAGTGGTTTTTAGGGGGTAAAAGTCGATGCGGCCTTTATACACGTACGGAGTACTCCGTACAAGATATGCACAAATGCCCACTGATCTAATGGGGCGAGGGTGTCTGGAAACGGTGTTCTGCCTCTCGGGAGAACCAAGCGGTGCTAGTGAACGGGAAGCCCATGTCTAGGATTCGGGGAAGGGCGAAACCTACCCGCCCAACCGCCCAAATGAATAGTTGCACCTTATCGTGTCAGTGGTCCTTGTCTGCTAATCATCAGGTTGGGCCTCCAAAATGCCATGTACTCCGGACCTATTGTGATCATGTACCAAGGTATCACAGTTGCATGTCAAAGCCTCCCCAACCCCCCAGATTTATGGTGCAGACAGCCGCGACAACAATGCATATAATTAGAAGAAGAAAAAAAGCGACACATTAGGGTCAGAGACAAGACGTTGGCAGATATGAAAGGAAACAGCACTACATAGATGACATTAACATAGACGAAGTGTGTGAATTATGCAGTCTGCCTCTTGGGATGAGCATCATGTGTAGTATAATTCGCGACGTCGCCTCACTGTAGTATTGTACATAACTTGTACTGCCCCACACCATATTGGGTCCACACTTTTTTTTTTCTTTGTCTCCGTCAGTCTTCACTATGTTCATGCACCATACCATCCATACCCGTGGTGTACCTTGAGGGGAACTACTCCCATGGCAGCCCCCCAAAATAATCGAGCCCTTTCCTTTTTTGGATACACCTAACTTTTCCCATAATTTTCGGCCCAACTTAAATTTTTCCCTTCTTTGCCTCGAAAACTAACCCAACATTACACTTCTTCATCAACTCAACAACTTTCGATTCGATTCAGTCAATCGTCCATCACGAGCCGCCCAAGCGGCACAGCTAGCAACAGCATTGAGCTCGAGAGAAGCCATTAATCATGGTGTCCCCTCTTGACATGCCGCCGGCTCCTACGCCACCAGTGAACAATAACAGCATGGTGTCCACAGGCGAGCGATCGACTGGTCTGCTCAACCTGCTTAAGTTCAGCACTACGCAGGCTGCCCAAGCCGAGCATGCATCCCAAGGCCCATCGGGATATGGATACCAACATCATGGCCATCCCCAGCACCAGGCTCCTCAGCACAATGCATTTGCCTCGGAGCCTCGACAGCCTCAGCCTCAGCCTCCCCAGCACATCTTGGCCCCTGCACCTACATCCGGCGATCCGTCTGGTCTGCTTGCTGCTCTCTTGCGCGGAGCTAAGGACTCGGAAGAGCCTGCCACTCCAGAGCCGACGCCGCCCATTTCGCAGCCCTCTTTCGGCCAAGGCCCGCCCACTGCTGATACGCGAGCCTACCTGCTCAACATGCTGAATCGTCCAAAACCTAGTCAAGACGACCCACCTGTCCTTTCGGAAGCCCAGAATGGCCGCCCCTCCAACATCACACCCCAGTCAACTGATTTGGGAGACGGATCGCGACACAATAAGCACACGCCGGGAAGCTCTCACTCCCATACAACCGTGTCCCCTCCGATGTCCCGTGTGGCCCCTGGCCCCTTTGACTACGACAATCGATTCCCGGCTCAGGCCTCACACAACTACGATTCGTATGATATGCCTGCACAGCCCGATGGCCCTGGCCCACAGCACTACAACATGCAGCCTGGTGGTTATGTCGCTCAAGGCGAACCTCCCTATTCGGGCCAGTACGCCCGTTCCAAACAGGAAACCTCGCCTTTCCCTCCTTCTGGGCCATTCCAGATTCTCAAAAAATCACAGGCCCTGCCTGTCGAAGCCTATGGAGCTCCCGATACACAAGCCGACGACCAGCGAGATGCGGAAAGGGACGTCTCGTCGCCCAACCAAAACAGCAGTCAATACTCTGCGGGCATAGAGGAAACCACGCACCTTGCGGCACATTCTGTCTTTGACGCCACCCCTAGCGCGGTGGGCCTCGAACGATCCAAGGAGACTGAGGATAACATCTCAACTCCGGATGTAGAGGAGACGTCGGGACCGGACCATGTCCAGGGCAAGGCAAATTCGGAGTCTTCGGAGGCTGCGCAGAATATCGACCGCAACAAATTCGCCCAAACCCAGGCGTCATCAAAACAGCCTTCCCCTATTCTGGATGACCGGGCTACTGGTGGAGACTCGGATAGAAGTAGCAGTGACAGCCCTTTAGAGAGTGGCAAGGCAAGCCGAGACGTCCTGTCGGAAACGAAGCCCACTGAAGACGCTCAAGATGTCGCTGATAGCTGGGAAAGTGCGGATGCCGAGGAGGTTGTTGTCGTTGACAACGATTCCTCGCCGCCAGTCAAGGTGTATAATTTCCCTTTGCAGCCATGGATCTCGATTACTTTGCTAGACAGAGCCACAGAACCCCGTGCTGAGCTTAGTGACGCTTCCATTATGGATATCGCGCGGTTGAAGAAAGATTTCGACCAGGTTGACCGAAACCTATACACGGCCACGCAACGCTACATGGCCTATGGTATGTCCAAGGCCGGCGGTCTTCGCGTCATTCGTCAGGAAGACGGTAAGGACGCTAAGATGTTTGGCGATACAAAAGACCGCATCTTTAACGTTTCCATGTCTGTCACCCCACCTGACGGTGAGGGACTTCTTCGAGAGGCCATCCTCGGCACTGGAATCAGCGGGACCGTTTACTGGGTGCAGATCCGCCAAGGTGAAAAAGACCATCTTGAAGATGCTCACCCTGAGCAGTACGGCTTTGCTCTGCCCCCAATGACTTCGCAAGACGGCGATGCATCTGGTGGCGTGCTGAAAACCCGGGCCCGCGTTTCGGCATGCCACCCCGAGTACTTTGCTGTTGGCCGCGGCAAGTCGATCAACATCGTCTGGCCTGCTTTTGTCATTCAAAACAACCTCTTAAAGCCTGGGCATGATCGTGTCGTCGACACTGAGAGGCTCGCCCAGCAGTGCAGCCTTAAGATCAACACCGGTAAGGCCGGCAAGGACTTTACATTCAGCCCCGACGACAGTGTAATCGTCTCCCTTGACAAATCCGGCCGTGTCAAGTTCTGGGACGTCCGAGGCCTTACAACCAAGGATCCTCAAGACCCTAGCGGTCTGCTTCCGCAGCACACCTTTCTCGAGGTCAAAGAACCTTTGATGACGCTCGCGAGCACACCTGATGGAGAAAAGGCTTGGCCTACGTCGGTCCTTTTGCTAGACAAGTTGAAGCCGTACCAGAAACGGTGCGCCCTCCGCTATATGATTGTTGGGATGAAACAGAACCACACGCTTCAGCTCTGGGACCTCGCCCTCGGCCGCCCCGTTCAAGAGTTCAACTTGCCTCACAGCAAGGAGTCGGACGCCGTCTGCAGCGTTGTGTACCACCCTACGACTGGGATGATCGTTATTGGTCATCCCACCAGGAACTCAATTTACCTCGCCCATTTGTCAGCGCCCAAGTATGTATTTAAGAGTATATCACAGGCCGACTATATCACGAGACTCAGCACCAAGGACGCGTCCATTCCTCAGCCGGAGTCGACCGCCGTCATCAGTGGCTTCCGTGAATACTCGTTCGACAACCGTGGTATTCTGAGAAGCCTTGACATTCTCGGCACCCCTGCGATGGCCCAAGACGGCGAAGAGCCGACTCTCTTCGAGCTCTACGTGATGCACTCTAAAGGTGTTGCTTGCTTGCTGTTCCACCACGAGGAACTAGGCTGGGCAAAGGACTCTAACAAGGTCTTGTCGTCGGCCGATGCGGTACAAGCCGGTGTCGCCTCTGTCGTGACGCTGAAACCGATTGCGGCCCAGCAATTCATCGAGGAAACGCTTCAGGCGAAACAGTCGGCAAGCGTTCCTCAAAAGGAAATTCTACAGCCTCCAGCGTCAACTCCTAGGGAGGAAACTGCTCCCCGCAAGGCACCGGAAACGCCCTCGGCCAAATCCAAGTTGGAAAAGAAAGAGTCTGACGCAGCAGGTGCCTCGAACAACGCCAATTCGGGCAATACCAGCAACACTAATGGCAATGCTGAACGGCCCGAGAAGAAATCGCGGAAAAAGAAGAACTCGGCACAAGGAGACGACAAACCGAACGGAGCTACCACACCGGCTAAGCCCAGCACCTCGGTTTCAAAGACAGGTGAAGCTGGCGGGAAAGGTACCAGCGCCCAGAAAGCCACGGCGTCCGCAGCTACTGTTTCTCAGGAGGCCGTTGATGCTACCATCAAGGGAGTCGAGAACCGAATCGTCAGCAATGTAACCAGCGTCTTCAGCTCTTCTCTACGAACTCTAAGCGATCACATGGATGAAACGTTCCGGGTTCGAGACGAGGATTTCGAATCCCGGCAGGTTAAGCTTCTCGATGTGGTCTCGGAGGTTCTTACGGGCAATACTCAGAAGGTGATGCGGGAGATTGTTCGTGAACAGTTCTCCTCTGCAGTTGCCCCGCCCCTTGTGGACGCCGCCACCAGGGCGATGAACGAACACCTTAACACAACGACGAAGTCCCACATACAGAACGTCATTCGCCGAGAGCTTCAAGGTTCGTCAGGACAGATCGCAGAAGATCTCATTCAGAACCGGGGATTCGTCTCGTCGCTATCCCGGCAGATCTCAGCCGAGGTGCAAGAGGACCTCTCCCAGTCCCTCGCGACGCAGCTTATGCCCTCCCTCACCAATGTTGTAGTTCAAGCGACCCAGCGTGTTGCAGGAGATATGCACCAGCAGTACCAGGAAGAGATTGACAGGTTGCAAGCCGAGCGAGCAGCCCAAAATAACAAGATTGACCAGCTCTTATCGCTCGTCACCCGCCTCACAGACACAGTGTCGGCAATGGCTTCAGGCCAGACTAGGTTCCAAGCCGAGCTTCTAAAGATCCGCGAGGCCGTGGGCAATGGCGACCGAGGCGTTCCTCACCACGCAGTCCCCTCAGCGCCTTCGGCCAGCTCTTCAATGCATTCACCCGCTCAACACCTGAAGTCACAACTCGGCCCGTCTCCCCACAGCGGGCCACACCTGGCGGCACAAACATCGCCGCAGCACCAGGGCCCTCAACATCAGCACCAGGCCCCCCAGCACCAAGGTCCCCCTCACGTGCCTGCGCACCACGCCCTCCAGCAACAACCAATGGCCCAGGGCACGTACCCTGGACGTGGCGGTGACCCCCAGATGGACTTGCAAGGCAACAACCCGGGTTTCCCACACCACCACGGCAACATAGACGGTGAGCTCGAGCAGCATCTTTTGGTTATAGAGAACTCGATCAAAGATGGCAAGTTCGAAGACGCCGTTATCCGCTGGATCCAGAGCGGCCGTGAGGAGGACATTTTTGCGCATTTATTCTCAAAACTGAGCCCTGTGCACCTTCGCGACCTGCCTCCTCTTGTCCTCTTGTCAGTTGCGACGACGGTCTCGCGCGACCTCGACTCGCCCCTGTTACGTGAAAAGGCTGCCTGGCTCGAAATGGCGGTTCACTGCTTGTACAACAGTGTACCCAGCTTTGTGAGTTTTTTTCTTTTCCCCAGTCTCACGTGTTTCTTTTTTCTAGTTAGTTATCCAATAATCACCAACGGAATGCTAACTATTCTTTTTCTACCTACCTAATAGGATGCCCAGATTCAAGAAGTGACGCCCAAAATCATGAACCTCATCCTTAGCCGGGGCGAGACCATGTACATGCGCCTCAGTGCTGCCAACCCCCATGACGGGATTCTGAAAAACGTATCTCAACTTCTCGAGACGACGCGACAAATCATCCAGGCATCGAACCCTACGGTTCATGGCCGTTACCACGGATGATGACGACGACGAAGTAATCTTTGATATTTGACTTTCTTTCCTTTCTCTGGTCTCGCCGGGTTTTCTTTCCTCTTCAAGCGCAATTTTCGTCTCTCGCAATTGGCATCTCCAACACTTTGTCCCTTGACGATAACACGTGGTGGAAAAGTGTAGGGTAATGGGGTAGATGGAGCGTCTTGTCGCTTTTCATTTCTTTGTTTACGGTTCAGCATTTCATTTCATCTGTATGCGCTGAATTTGTCTCTTGTATCTCGGCTTTGCTATTGATGCTAGCGTCTACCTATTTTCATATTCCCTTGTGCGCAGGGAAGGCTTGATTTGTTCGTCCTTGTCGCTGGAACTTGTGTCCTTTCGGGGAAAAGAAAAGGGGGGAGGGCGGTGATGTCTCGTCGGCCTCTCCTTTGCGTTGTTTTCGTCAATTAGCGATGGGAAAAAGATCGGATGGTTTTATTTGGACACGACATGTTGTTTCCTTGCTCATTTGATTGACCTTGATTCCCACGATGACTACGCTTTGGCACGACTCTTTGTTTTTTTCCTTCTCTCATTTCTATTTCTAACTAACTGTCCACTGACAAACTCACGAGTCTCTTGGAAGGCGTAGCCTCCGGCTACGGACTTGCAAGGGCAAAACATCAGACTCACTTATGTATACAGCACATTTGATAATGAAAAATTCAAGAAGAGTATTGTCAATGTCTTTGTCATGGATGGCGTGTTATGAATAACAGGGGCAGGTTTTCACATTAAATTGTAGACCTGGTGTGAATACCGTTGTGAGCTCTCGATTAAGAAGACATTCAGAGCTGGATGGAGTTTCACATGCGTGGGAAGAGGAACCAATGGGATTGGTGGCATGTTCCTCATCCGCTCACAGTTGTCCCTTTTTTTTTTTGGCTTTTGCCCCTCCAGATCAAGCGCTGTTTTTTTTCTTTTCTTTTTCTTTTCGTTAGATTCTCTGGACATTTATGCTCAAGGTTAAGCTAGCAAGGGTGAGAGGAGATGGAGGGGGATGTAGGTGGGAGTCGTTTTTGGGGTGTGCGCATCTTGGACGACAGAGATAGGGCATTCATTATTGGGAACTTATGATTTTATTTGTGATATCTATAATTAGCTGACGAGAGTTTTCTCCATTTTCTCCTCTTTATTGTTCTCTTTCTTCACCGCGAGGGGGTGTTCTTCGAGCTGGAGGGGGAAGGGGAGGGGTGCAGGGAAAGCTTCCAAGGTCATCTGATGGAAGCCATGGCCAGCCACCATGTGGAAACTGGCAAGCATCTCGGTAACTTTCCTCGTCAGCCCCTGGAGCCTTTGTTGGAGGATATACGGAGTACGTAGGGGTGCTCTCGGTGCATGGTATACGGAGTACATGGTGTTTGGCATTTATGTTTTACGATGCATACTCCGTATCATTCTGTCTGGTACATTTTGCGGTGTTTCCATCCTATGTCTGTTTTGGGGGACGGGATTATATTAGTGGACTGCCAGGCTAGGTTGACCGTCCGTATAATTAATGCAAAGCAGGCACAATCCTAAAAGCAGAGGGGGACTGCCCGTTTGAAATCCGAGTATGTACTCCGTACTCCGTAGGCGCATGTGCATCGGAAACGCAAGAGCAAGCTAGGAAGGTGTAGTAGTAGCTCAATAGCTTGGGAAGGAAGGAAATTAGGCATTAGTAAGGGACGGGCACGTGCGTGAATATGCGTGGTCTGAGGGTGATAAACTACTGCCCTAATAATCGAAAAGAAGGACGGCGAGCAAGCACTATTAGTTTCTTTCTACTCCGTACTCCGTGCTCCATATGGTATGGCAAGTGCCTTGGTGCCTTGTCGTTCGTTGGTGCCTTCCACTATTAAAATTGCATTGGCCGCCAGTCCGAAGCAAGGCAAGGGTGAATTTGGTCCTCGTGATCAAGAAAAAAAAGATGGAAGCAATTAGGAGCCAGAGGAAAAAAAGAGAGGAGAGGGGGGAAGGGGGAAAGGGCGAAAGGGGGAAGCTCAAAGGGCAGACAACCAGCTGTGGTCCTGGCTTGCATTTGGACCAGGCCAGACCAACCTGTCCAAGCTTCGCGGCCTGGCCAGCCATCAGTCAATTGCCCCCATCCCCCATCCCACCCCAATCCTACAACACAATGGTCCTCGATGGACCCCAGTGTCTCGTCCCCGGGTCTGCCTTCTGTAGCCACCCCTCCCTCTTTTTTTTTTTTTAGTGTGTGTTCTTCGGATACGCTCCCAGAATCAGCTGCGGATATGGGGTGTGTGTGACAAAACAGAGGGACACACGTATCAAAGTGATGAGAACCAAAGCCTGCAGCTCTCTCGCAGACAACCACTCTCCCTCGCCGGGGAAGAAGATTGCCTGAACCGCCCATCTCGGAAGAGAGCAAGGACAGAAAAAATCCAGAGCAAGATCATAATTCTTAAAAAAAAGTGGTCAATTGCTCTTAGCAAGGATATTCAAGAGGGGTGAGCCAATGCACACCCCCTCCTCCCATGCTGCCCCAATCCACTGTCGCAAATCCACTGTCACAGACATACACACCCTCTCGGCTTTCTTATCTCCCCTGGTCAAGGAAATAATCTCACGATAGTTGGACTTATTACCAGAACTGAACATTTCTGATCCACATCGGTCGACCCAACCTCCCCCACCGCTCAAATTTCACCATAATAACACGAATCGAGCTTCTACACCGCAATTATCACGGAAATCGAATGGAAAGAGAAAAGTCATCCTAAAGTCAAAATACTATTCTATACAACATAGCACCATGTCATAAATCTCAGCCAAAGTAAGGGATAAACCCAACACGAGGCAAGAGGAGGGGGCACGAGCAAAGAGGCGCCATGGACCAGTCAATCTTCTCCCATGCAGCTATGGAAACGAAAACCGTGAAGGTGGGAGGGTCTTCGGGCAATATCCCCCCCCCCCCTCAATGGCATTCCATGTGACGAGCCAAAAATGGCTCCTACCACCTCCTCCGATCGGAGCCAACTCATACCGCATCAAGCCCACCGGTCGCAGATAAACCAGACCGGCTAAGGAAAGGTGAGAAGATGAAGGAATGGGAGAGCGCCAGGGGACGAAGATGATGGCGGCAGCCACAAGGGGCCAAGGAAGCATCGCGGCCAAATATTTGTAATGAGAATATGAGTCGCGGACGAGGCAATCCCCGCCGTTTTGGCGGTTCCTTTACGCGGTTTCCTTTTTTTTCTCGTCTCCTCTTCTTTCCTTCCCTAGAACATCCTGCACCCATATCTGTCATCTTTTTCTCACAATTTCTTAGCCTTGTTTCCTCTACCGGAAGCGGGATTCCCAGGCCAGTGGGCTCCATTTCCTGGTCGGTGCATCGTGAGATGACCAGGCTTGAAAATATTTTCCGGAGTGCGTGTACTACGGAGTATCATGGGTCTTAATTTAGCAAGCTCATCCTCCCTTTTCTGCCTCTGCACCAACGCCAACACCCCTGGCGTTGAGATATCAACGCCATCAGATCACACACTACTGCTGTATTCTCACAATCATCTCCACGTGCGCGGCCCTCGTTTGTGTTCCCATCTTCCCCATTACCATACAATCAGCTGGCTCTTTTCTGTTCCCTATTTGTCGCAACTTCCAATACTAATAGTTTCCAACCTTGATAGGCCCAAGCCCGGGCTCTTGACCCTGATGCTATTTTCGGCTCGTGAGTCCTTGGCCGGTCTCCGTATGAGCGAAGGTGCACACCGCCTGAGTTGTTTGTCAATGCAAAGCTCCGTTAACGCAATGCACCAGATGAAAGGGGGGAGGGTCGTGGGAGGGGAAAAAGAGAGGGGCGGAAAGAAACCTGCGGTCTTGGTCCAGTACCGCTTCCGTATCACGATATGCCAGCCATCTGGGACGACCACAAGGCGTGTTTCTTTCTCCGTCGTGTATGTGGATATCGTGGGATGTTGGTTTCCTGCCCACTTGGCCACCCTCCTCGACACGTAGCCACACCCCTCGCCGAGATAATTGTATATATTTCCATGAAGATGCCCCCCATCCCCATGGTGGTTTTGGCTCCCTCAAAGTTTCAATCGACTTCTATCTTTTTTAACAAGACTTTTGTGTCGGGACGTGAGGACATCTCTGTTCCGAGTGATTTGATATACTTCAAAGAGAAGAGGGAACACTCATACATATCTCGCAAGTCATCGTCTCATTAGGGAACACATTCACCCCTCGTTTTCATACTTGTCTTTCTCCTTCATCACCATGTCGACTGGATGCGGGGATGGCGTCTTTCTCGTCTCCGCTATGGAGGAGAAGAAGAGCGATGTAATCGCGACGACAACCGAGTGTGAGATGGATGCTGCCGATAGGCTTCTCGTCGAAATGGGCTATCAACCGGTAAGGCCCTTCAGACCAGGCATCTGGTCCCCTCATCTGCACTCTATCTACCCTTATGGTCGTCAAGATAAAGGTCTGTCCGTCTGACGAAGAACAAACACTCAACACAGGTCTTCAAACGCTCCTTTACCTCATGGTCCTGCTTCAGTTTTGCCCTCAGTATCTCGGGTCTTTACGCCACAATCATGGCCACCTTTAGCTACCCGTTGTACGCGGGTGGTGCGGCGGCGCTCGTATGGTGCTGGCTTATCGCCGGCGCTGGGGGCGTGGCGTTGGCGTTTTCTGTGGCCGAGATTTCGTCTGCTTATCCGACATCCGGTTAGTCTTTGATACGAGGCAGAGATAGATATACCTGCCGCGATCTTCTTCACTGATTAAAAGAAACTAACATATGCAGGGGGTATGTATTTCGCACTCAAATTCTTGTGTCCTCCCGAATATGTACCTATTGCGACATGGGTTGATGGTAAGTTGGACAGAAACCCAATATTCCCTCCCTAAATGTCGGCAGACTAACAGAAAATCCCGGTCAAGGTTGGCTTAATCTTGTCGGCACTATCGCAGGAACAGCATCAACGGAATATGGTGCGGCCCAACTCCTCCTCTCCTGTGTCTCCCTGGGCACATCGTTTCGCTACCAGCCCACGCAGTCGCACACAGTTGGAGTGATGGCTGGCCTGATCGTGTTCCACGCTTGCGTAAATAGTCTCTCGACGTCATGGCTCAACCGCATATCCAACGTTTACGCGGCCTTTCACATTGCTGTGTTGGTCGCTGCTGCGGTCGTGCTGCTCGCATCATGTAGAGAGGAGAAGCACTATGTAGGGTACGTCTTTACCAATTTGGAACCTCTCAATGGGTGGACTCCGCCCGGATTCAGTTTCTTTTTTGGGTGTCTGAGTGCGGCGTGGACGATGGCAAACTCTGATGGTGTCGGACAGTAAGTTTTCTTCCCTCTTGTGGTTTTATGCCCTGCCCTGCCCTGCCCTGCCCTGCCCCCTTCCTTTCTCTCTTGATAGTTCTGGTCTTTCCCAGAAATACCAGACATTGACAATCTTATCTGTAGCATTGCCGAGGAGACGAAGAACCCATCTCGGGTGATACCTAATGCCATGGTCGTGGCCGCTCTCTTCACATATGTCGCCGGTTTCCTCTTCAACATCATCCTAGCATTCAACATGGGCGACCCCAAAGCCCTCCTCAGTAGCCGCACGGGGTCTCCCATTGTCCAGCTATTCTACAACGCCATGGGGCCCGTGCCGGCGCTTTTTTTCGCAATCATGGGCGTGGTCATCATGACGTGCGTCTGCATCCCGTCCATCCATGCAGGCTCTCGCACTCTCTGGGCCTTTTCACGCGACGGCATGGTACCGCTCTCGAGATTTTGGAAGCGTCTTGACGAGCGCACCGGCACGCCCCTCTATGCAGTGTGGCTGTATGCTGGCCTGTGCATCGGCATCAACCTCATCGGACTCGGCTCACCGATTCTTGTGGCGGCGGTGTTCAACGTGTGCGCGCTCGCTCTGAACTGGAGTTTCTGCCTGCCCATCCTCTTGAAGCTGGTATACGGGCGCTTCCGTCGTGGGCCGTGGCACCTCGGCGGGTGGAGCGCGGCGGTGAATATCGCTGCGTGTGCTTGGAACGGCTTCCTCTCCATCTTTTTCGTGCTTCCCATGATGAGGCCCGTCACGGCAGAGAATATGAACTACGCCGGCGTCGTACTGCTTTTCACGCTCCTCACGTCGGTTGTGTATTGGTACGTGTCCGGACGCAAATTTTATACGGGACCGAGAACGCACCACGAGGTAGCGCAGCAGTTTACGGGGCCGGTGGCAGGATCTACTGTTTTGGTGTGAGGAACGCGCCATGGACGTTTACAAGTTTTCATGCACATTGGGAAGGCACACGGAAAGGACAGGAAAAGTGCAACGGAAGTGGAATTTGGCAAAAGGGCAAAAGGGCAAAAGGGCAACTGGACAACTGGACGAAAAAAAAAGGGCTTCGGGGGAAGATATGGTGTTGGGCACATGGGGGTTTTGAAGCGACAAAATTGAACTTTATGACGCGACATTTACGACTGCTCGATAACTGACCGAGACGCTTAATTACGACAATGACAGGATTAGAATTTCGGTATTCCGTATCGGGACTCTAGCTGGCTTGACGCTCGCAATACTGAAATATCGAGGTGTTTGTATTCGCTTTGACAGCTCCTAGGATACAAAGCACCAGCCTTACAATGATCGATGATGATTGAACGAGGAGCGAGCTAGGGTTGTTTGGAACTTTGTAAACTGGTACAAGTACGACTCACCACCTTTCCATATTGAGGACCATATTAGATCATGGTCCAAAGCTTGTTATAGCACCTATGGCGATGAGATGCTATTATTCGTCCGGACGACGCGGAAGATGGATTAATCAGTCGAACGCGCGCTCTCGCTCTCGCGCGCACGAAAAATGAAGCTACAAAACTAGCACACACGCTTTGGGACGGTCTACTGAGTACAAGTGCAGGTTTGAAAACCATTAGAGCCGTGCATCTATCGTCGGGGACACACTGTATTCCATAGCGTAGGGGGGTTTTTTTCCTTCCTTTCTTTCTTTCTTTCTTTCTTTCTTTCTTTCTTTCTTTCTTTCTTTGGTTCTCGAAAACGGCCCAATAGAAGAGAGCTCAAATGATTCGAAAGGGGAGGTGGATAGACTACGGAGTACCAGAAAGATGGATTCCATCATCGACATGGAGCCATGGAAGCTTGGTGAGGGGCGGACCGGAAAAAAAAAAAAAGGCGAGAGTTGCTCGGCGACTCAAAGTCCCTTTGATTTTCTCTTCGATAATTTCATACTTTGTACGGACTATTATGTCACCCGTTGACATTGACACAAGCGGATGCCTCGACCGACCAACCCCTTACCTCGGGTCCTCGTCATCGAAGTGGTTTCACAGCAAACTGGGGCTTGTTGATTGAGAGACAGAGAAAAGTCTCCGCCCTTTTTGCTTCATAACGAGTTTCATTTACTTTTGCGGCGGGCCCCTGGGTCCCTGGTTGGGCGGGTTAGTCTATTTTGAGCGTCGGTCAGGATTGCTGATGAGCAGTTGGCGCGGGCCACTCCCTCATGCTAATGTACAGCTGGCTCCCCCCAAATGTGAGCAGAGACATGGGCTACTGTGTGCCATCGCGAGACACGGGTCGGCTTCGGGAGAAATCCCGCTTACAACATCCTAAACAGGAAATCGTAGTGAGATGCTCGGAAGGCTGCAGGCTCGTAAACTACTTGTAGGCTTGGGGGCAGAGGGAAATGCAACGATCAGGGTCTGTCTGCCCGCGTCACCCACCCTCTTTGGCTGGCCAGGCCTGGCCAGGCCATCCCTCGCTTCTTTTTCTCGCCTCGCTTTTTTCGTTTACCCAATGTAGTTCACTCCGTACCCCCGCGTTTACGTACGTCGCTCGAGTGGTCACTATTCCCGTTCATTGGCCGGTAGGCTTTGATGAGATGCAGGCAGGTGGGTTAGGCCTGGACGAGTTTGGATATTGTTGGCTGCAGCTCCTGGGGTAGACTCTTCCAAGAATGTTCCATGCGGCCTGCAAAGAAGTCTGGCCACATTTGGTGTATGTCTTACGGTGGTCAGACTGCTTCATTCATGCCGCCGTCGTCGCCGTCGTCGTCGATGCTTAACAAAAAGTTCCTTTCCATCTTCAGTCCCCCCCCCCCTCCCCTAAACCCAAATTGCTGACGATAATATTCAAGCTGGATTCTTTTTGACCCTTTTTTGTATCAGGTCATCCTCAAGTACTCCGTAAATACTTGTAGTACTGTACTCCAGTACTCCGTACACTGTAAAGTTGGTGGCGAGGACCATTTTAAATGCACTGTAGTTTAATACTTCGTAGGCCTCCTCCTCTCCCTATCATGCTTTGGTCTGTACTCCGTACTGTGCTCATCGCTCTTCTCCGTCCTCCGAGATGCGCGCGAGCGGCCCAAAGTCAAATGTATTTCCAGAGTTTCGGGTACTTTGCCACCTACCCAAAACACCGCTTCTGCACAGTGACACTGCAGGTACGGAGTACCCATCTCAACATGACATGGCGGGTTTTCACTCCGCTAAACTCGGGCAAGAAAAGAACAGAGGACCTATCCCGAAAAAGAACAAAGCTGTACACGTACGGAGTATATTCCGTAATACCAAGCTACCTCGACCTGTTAGCGTGTTGTTGGCCACCATCCAATTTATTGCTCGAGTGATCATTGCCATCTTGGATAAGAATGATACGTGGCATACCTCGTAACAGGACGACGCCCCTCGAAGTTGTTAGGGGACTTGGGGGCCTAGTCCTGATCTGCTGGCATCTCGACAGCATGACATAGGATGACCCTAACTTGTGGGTCGGGTTCGGGGCAGAGGGAGGCGGGGACAAGACAAAAAAATACTCGGCATGGTTCGCCTCCAACTTGTTGGGTTGGGAACCAGGGCGGTGTGCTAGGGCGTTGGGGGGGTGGTGTACTAATAAACTGTACAAGTAGTACTATTACTTGTCCCGAGGAGACTTGAAATACAAGTAGGCGAACCAAACCGAAGCTAGGTCTCCTTGTGGGATGGCCAGCCAGCCCGCCAGCCAGCCCGGTAACATCAGGACGTAATATCGCCCAACCACAAAACGGTACGCACTTGCACTTGCAAAAAGCTACTTGTATGTACAATGCAAGGTTGGCCAGCCAGCCCTAGGCTAGGCTTTTCCATGCACCTGTAAGATTTGCTCCAAATCCAAGGTCTGCGCTAAATTCGACGCCTAATTACCACGTCCTCGACACTGTTCACTGTTCACTGTTCACTGTTCGCAGCTCTCCCCCCCGCTCCCTCTCATTCTCGTTCGATCCCCACCCCCACTAAGCCAGCAGCCCATACTGGCCATTTACAGGGCACCTTGGCGCGCATTTCCCTCCCTCAAACCTTTTCTCCCCTCCTTTATGCAAGAAAAAAAAAGTGTGACTTCAAACTCGCCCGACAACCCCGAGCAAAAACCTGGGTAGCCCTCTCCCCTTCTTCTTCTTCTTCGATTTCTCGAGCCATTTTCAAGGACACCAAATCGACCAACACGAAATCCTTGTCATGCCTGCAGGCGATCCCTGACCCCATCAATCCTAAGGGGCCCTTAGTCGTCTTCAAATACGTACACCTCACGCGACTCCCCTGTCTTGTCTCGCTCGCCCTATTCTCAAAGTTCCTACTGCCCTCTAAGGACAAATATACCGAGTATATCAGAACTACCACTGGCTGGCTGGCCCTTCGCGCTTCTTTGTTTCTCACGCGTGCAACTGCTCTTTCGAGACACCGAACACTCAACACTCCTCCGCTTCAAAACCCTTACCTCTCACTCTTCAACCTTACCTTTTCCTTGTCCCCTGCAAGACAGACCCCCGTCTGCGTATGAAATAAAAGCGATAAAAAAAAAGAAGCAACCCTTTTCTACCCTCTCTCACGAGACCACCCTCCTCTTCAACCCCAATCGTGTCAGGCAAAATGCATAAACTTCGTTTGGCTTGCACCGAGGAACAGGTTCTCCTTTAGTTCCTGCAGGCTATTTGCATAGCTTGGAAGAGCTTCGTCTTGTCTCTCTCGGCTACAGCATACCGCATCTGGACCATCTAAGATCCCGTCTCTCCAGAAACTGAACCTTCTCTCACACCCCCTGCCCCTCTCATATTCTACTTACATTCTTCAATCTCGTTTACCCCACGCTCTGCACACCGAGAGACTTGTCCGTCTTCGTGGTCCGAGTTGTCGTCTTGACAAGATATCACTCTCGAGATCGGCTTCAGCCCAACGCGTTCCGAGGACCGCCGCGCGCACTTATTCGGGAAACCCTGCCCCTTTCATCTCGGACATATCTACCCTGACGGCTCCGATAATAGAAATACTTGCCATTGCCCCGGACCTTTGGCTCACTCTTACAACCTCCCTATCTTCTCTTGGCCTGTCTACAAGCCAAAAACAAAGTCAAACCTACCTTTGATCTACACCCTCGCTAGTCACTCCCCTCTCGTCACAGATGGCTCTCATTCTCAGGAAAAACTCACGGGTATCCTTCCACGAAGAAGAGTCTCAGCCCGGCTCGGTTCTTTTACGATCGCGCTGCAACTCCAAATCGAAACTACCGCCTAACCAAATGGCTCCTGCAAGCTCCAGCTCGGGTGACAGCACCGCATCCTCGCAGTCCACCAGCTCCGATTCCGATTCGGGTTCGATACCACCTAACATGCTAGTTGCCGATTACGTAGACGGCTCCGGGAAGCGTACGTCTGCCCCCGCTTCTCCTTGTCGTCTCAATCATGGGCTGCATCCCCTAACTAGTGGATTTTTTCTATAGCTTTGACCAATCTAGAATCACCAGTATGTCAAATCTCGAGGGCTGTCCCCGGACGACCGGTGAACTTTGGCACCGTCGCCCCGGACTTGTATCGGAGTAGCTATCCGAAGCCCGAAAATTTTGAATTTCTAGGGAGTCTGGGACTGAAGACTATAGTGTGAGGTCTTTTTTTTCATTTCTTCCCGTCCTCTCTTCCTTTTTGCATCGTTGCTTCGTCGAGAAGAAGTTGTCCTAATGAGGCGACGCACGACTGTAGTACCCTCGTACAGAGAGACGAGCCCGATACTCCCTTCTTGTCCTTTATGGAGGCGAACGGTATCAGGCATCACGTCTTTGACATGAAGGGCACTAAGAAGGAAGACATTCCTCTCCGGACGATGAAGGGCATTCTTTCCATTGTCCTGGACCGCAGTCAATATCCCCTGTTGATTCACTGCAATCACGGCAGGGTATGTTTTTCTTTCCAGTCCGATTTTACGAGCCCCAAACACGGAGGCTATCAAAGGCCTCTCTCACAGCAAGTACTGACTATTTGGAACAGCACCGAACTGGATGCGTGGTTGCCGTTGCGCGAAAAATCGCGGGCCTGAATCTTGAATCCATCGTGGACGAGTACGAGACTTTCGCACAGCCTAAAAGCCGAGAATGCGACGTCCGTTACATCACTAACTTCGACATTGCCGACATTTCCCCTTTATGGCGAGAGGCCACTGCGAGACATTTCAATAAGAGAAACATCTCGCGGACCCTCCTCTTCTCCTTCGCAGTTATGTCTATCTGGCTCCTGTCGGGCTTGAGGATGCCCATGGCTCGCGAGGTCGCTGCTCCGAGGTAGCGGACTATACCTGAGTATACCTGGGCTTTGGCTCGCTCTATCATCCATCCACTTTACCAGACATCTCCCTGATGGGTGGGTTTTCTTATTCAATTGGACTCACAGGTTTGGTTTCGAGGGACAAAAAATGATTCTTCTGCATCTGAACGGGGCGTTTTTCTTATGTTTTGGCAACTTCATCTACTCCTTGTCCTTTTTTGGGGGGGGGGGGCATTATTCGGACGGAGGCTGGAAGATGAAATCTACACTCAGGGGACCGATCAAGCGCTGAGAAGTCTTCACATTACTCTATTTCTCATATGTTTTACAATTGGTTTTTTTATCTCTGCACGAATATAGACATCTTATGCCTTGCACAACAACCTAGATAGAAAAAAAAAGAACCACCCTCTCCATAACGCAAGTTATCGGTTCTTGATGATGTACTTGTACAAATTTAGATTTCTTACTTCATTTTTCATCTCATTTTTGCTTTTGAATCATTTACTTTATTTCTCATGTCTAGGATTTCATATCTGTAAGAGACACTGACTGTTTTAGATCTCACAATCAACTTATTCAAGCCTGTGCCATTGGAGGCTGCAATCTTGTAGCTTTGCTTCCCCAAACGAAATGTTTCTGTTTTCTATTAGTACACGTTATATACAAACCTGCCTCTCAGCGTTACACCCCTTCTTTAGTTTCTGTGAGGGGTAGGCAGGTCGAGGACAGACACACGACACCGTCCCCTTCCAACAAAGCTCCTAGTCCTAGCGGCAGGTGAAAGAAAAAGTCCTAGCTCGATAGGAGAAATGAAACCAGGAGTCTACCGAAACCGAAAAAAGACGGCTCGTTAGCCCCACCGGGCTCTCTCTTCCCTGATCTCGCGATCGATCTTCCGGTCTCCCTTCGAGGCAACCCTCAAACCAGCCACACAGTTAACGGCCCCCAAGCCGATGGCGGTGCCGCGGATCAGACCGCGGATGGAAAACTTGGCGCGGAGGGGTTGGCGGCGACGCAGGGCGAGGAGGGCGTATAGGCCGCTGAAGGCGGCGGTGTGGGCGGCGGCGTCTGTCGGGTAGCCGGCGAGGTTGACGTAGCTTCCGAAGAGGAGAGTTGGGACGAAGAGGAGGGGGAGTTTTTGGAGGGGGTGGGTGTGCAGGGGGACTAGGAGGGATGCCAGGATGCAGGGTGGGAAGGCGTTGGCTTTTACGGGGGAAGGTTGTGAGTTTTGGGTTTGTCGTTAGGGGCTTGGGGGGGGGGGGGGGTACTTACTTCCCCAGCTATCTAGAAATGAACCAATGGTCCTTGGCGGAGCATCCGAGTCCTCTGACATGGTGTGTGTCTGTTGGTAAACAGTTTGGTGGGAAGGTTTGCGGTCGTGGTGGGCGAATTGGTTTGAGAGGATGGGTGAGAGATGGAGTGACGTGATGTAAACTAAGTACTCCGTACTTGGTATATTTTTCAATCCGATGTTCCACAGTAACGCGCGCTTATTGGCCAATCATTGACGGGAATGTCCAATGGCCACAAGGCCGGATTTCGTGTCGAGAATGCACACTGCTTGAGGCCCAAAGCGAAAATAGAGAATACAAGATGGGTTTAATTCCGAGTCTAAACTATTGGATTTGTTTGTTTTCCAACAAAAGAGAGATCTTTGGAACAAGGGCCTTATGCGTGCACCCCGGGCTTGTTCCGTGTCTTGGCATCGATTAAACTTCCAACCCAAGGGAACAGAATTGAACGAATACGTGTAGAATTACATTTATATCCCCTTGTTCTGCAGGATAATATTATATCATGCGTAAACCCAGCACAGGGGTGAAGAGAAAGAGTGAACAAACCGCCTCAACTCAACATCAAAATTCAGGGGGTCTACTGGAGAGACGGGGGGGTTTTACTTGTGGGCACGGGTCCACGTCCCTCTAGTAAATTTTCATTATTAGTCATGTTGTTTTTTCCTCCAGCTTTTTTTGTTTTGAACGAAACTTCAAATTTTTTTTTACCCGTCTAGGTCAGAGAATGCCCCTGCGATCAGCAGGAGTATTCTCTGTGTACCTCTGGGCATCCATTTGACCTGTCGAGGTCGGAGAGTGCTCCTGCGATTAGCAGAGTGTTCTCTGTGTACCTCTGGGCATCCATTTGACCTGTCGAGGTCGGAGAGTGCTCCCGCGATTAGCAGGAGTGTTCTCTGTGTACCTCTGGGCATCCATTTGACCTGTCGAGGTCGGAGAGTGCTCCCGCGATTAGCAGGAGTGTTCTCTGTGTACCTCTGGGCATCCATTTGACCTGT
>JADHKT010000209.1:0-30355 GCA_019925285.1 Graphium sp. VPRI43844 | reverse complement strand
CCCAAAAAAAAAAAAGGGGAAAAAAGAAAAGAGAAGTGAACGATCACGCTGCCAGCTCTAGTACACAGGAAAGAGGCAGTTCAATATGCATCGACACTGGTCGGAATGCGCTACATCAATTTCCTTGCAATGAGGCTTCGGGTCGAAGAGTGTGTCCCAACTGCATATGAATCAACCTATCACGAATGAGAGTTTTCTCGCTTGGTGCGAAGCTATCGAATGCTTTCTGGCGGTGAAGACCTTGACAGAGAACTTGACCTCTAAAAAAGACAGGCATCATATGGTCAAAGTACTCGGACTGGTGTGACAAAAGCGCAGAATATGCAGTCTTCGTAGCCAGCAGGAGGGAAGTGAGGCACGAAGAACGAACAGTGAAGAGCTAAACCCACAAAGATGATAAGCAGACAGGCGCGAGCATGGTGAAGCAACCACTGAATAATCAAGTCTGGGTCTTTTTTTGGTGCAGATCTCGTCAAAGAAGAAACAAAAAGGGTCATAGAAGTGGCCAGGGCCAACAGTGAATGCTGGCCTGGCGGGAACGATGACAGGGTTCTTGAAGTGTCTTATTATAATTTTTTTTGGAACCTACTCCGTAGACTGGAACCAACTGATGGAGAATTAGCCCTGTTGGTGATACCTGGGAAACCAAAAGGCGAAGAGAGAGAGAGGGAGGGAGGGAGACATCCAGGGAAAGTACCACACTTGTCAGCAACTTTGCTTTTTTTTACCAACAGGATTGAGCCCTGCACTCTTTGGCGAGAGAGCAAGAGAAAGGACAGGCCTGCGATAAAAAAAAAGAACGAAACAAGGAGCTAATGCCGACTGATTACCTGGCAAGGTGGCGTGGGGCATTTGTCCCCAAAGAACGCAGGTTAGGTGAAAGAGAACAGCATCTCAAGCAGCCTAATGAGACCAAGCAAAAAGGCGATACAGCACAGGGACCGTACCGCAGGCGAGAACCGGGCTGAGGGGACGGAAGGAGAAAGGGTTATCTGCGTTTTCCCGCATAATTCTTCGCCCTAAAGCTGATGAATAAATGAAGGGGCACTAAATCTAATAACTAGCCAGAATGGGGATGGCCTCGGGCTAGAGCAGATGATGCTCAGAAGAGTTGGGGGGGAGGGCAGGTGTACAACGACGATGTTGACACACTGAACTAATGGAATACATATCCTGCAGCTTTGAATCCATGTGGGAAGCCATGGTGCAGTTTTTTGCCTCAAAATTGATAGGCTTGAGAGGCGAGCCATTTGCAAACGCGCTAGGTACGAAAAAAGAACAAGAACCATGTCCTCTCGCTTGGTTGCGAGTCAATTGACCACTCAGAAGCCTTCAACTCGGGCGTCGTTTGCTCTATTCTCGTATCGCGAAATGAGTACATACGCCGCTGGTCCTGGCCTGGTCGGCTGGTTCGCCGCAGGCCCTCGCTTGGATACGAAGATTGACGATCGAGGAGGCGACACAGGGAAATTGAGCAAGTGCATCGAAGATCTGGGGTCATGCGATCTCATCACAACAGACAGAGATTGCCATTTTTCTCTTTATCCCGAGACATTGACGGGTGCGGCCCACAGACTTTCGACCCTGGAAACTTGGAGCACGGATTCTCTTCTGGAAGAGGTACAATGGGTTGCTGCCATTCGACGGAGAGGGGGCGGCATGGGCCAACCGCGAGACCACCCCGGCCTGGCCGGAAGCTCAACGGCAAGGAGGGAACAAGCAACTGGAAACTTTGTCCAAGCTAAAAGAGTAAATATGGTGGCGCTCTTGACGTGGCATACGGCCAACACTCCTCGTTAGCACGCTGCCTAGACTGTGGGGAGGTTTGGAAGGCGTATCCGTGATCCACCCACACCATTGCTTTGCCGTCATTCGATCTGTTTTGCTCTCCCATGCTCTTGTTGCGTCTGTGTACGCAGGCAATGGAGCCTAGATGCACTAGTTGCACGCCTTAAATTGGCGAGAGCGACGGTGTAACAAATCTAGACAAGGAAATGAAAAATCCTCGCACTGGAAGCGAAAGCAATTCGTATAGCAAGGAGAAAGAAGCAATGAAACGGCAGCACCAAGCTATTCATAAATGTACCCAGAATACTGGCAAGGGGGGTGGTGTGTGTGGGGGACCATGAGGTGCCCTGCTTTCAATTGGGTCGATGTAGCCATTCAGCCAGCCATCCAGATACATCGGGAGCCTTCACGGCCATTTGGTACCCATGCAGGCCCATGTGGTTTGGTTCAAAACGGCAGACTCCCACCTAGCTCCCTTCTGGGACGTTAGCTAGGAACGCCGGAGAATGAGACACGTTAACAAGTGCCCTTCTGCTTCATCGTTGGTGGGACACAAGACTGCCTCACATAAATTCTATGGCCTTGGCTGACAACAAGGCCTTCCCTTGTATGGGCTAATCGGAAGGTACTGGCCATTCCCGGGCCACACTCATTTGCATGAGTGTTCCCCATAGT
This sequence comes from Graphium sp. VPRI43844, assembly GCA_019925285.1. NCBI lineage: Eukaryota > Fungi > Ascomycota > Sordariomycetes > Microascales > Graphiaceae > Graphium > Graphium sp. VPRI43844. The sequence goes on along the minus strand of JADHKT010000209.1, from coordinate 27,892 downwards.
ACATTTCTCTCGGTTATATCAGAATGTGAGCTATACTTTATTGGGAAGGCAGAGAAAAGGGCAAGAACGTGGCAGTGGCCGAAAGAAGAAGCGTGAACAACTAGGGTCTCTATTTGCCGGAAAGGGAGGCACTGGTCGGGGAGTGCATGCTGTTCAGCGCTCTGGAGTCTTTGCCCTCAAACATGCATCGGCGACCGGGGAAGAAGCCGACTCTATGAGCCGACAGCGGAATGGGAAGAAAATGAGTAGAAGGCCGTGTGTATGAGCAATTTATTTGCGGTAAAAGATCTGTTGGTTTGGCAAGTCAGTCGTCCATCTTGTCCCTGGAAGAGGAGGGTGGAGGGGTAGCCGTATCACAGGAGAATTTACCTTTTTGAACTGGAAGTGAAGTTGCAAGATACCCCTACCACGGACGAATAAATTAGCACCCTGGCCAGCCCAACCTTGGGGGCGGTAATAGTTGACCTGGGGGGGGGGGGGGGGGGAGGGGGTTGAGCAGGGGCCGGTGGACGGAAGATGAAAAGATGGGATTAGAAGGGGTGTACATAAGGGGGAAGGGGCTTGCCGCATTAGGGAGGCCACCTCCACTGACCCCGCCACACGCCCCCCCCTCCAGTCAGAAAACACAGAGCAGGCGTCTGGTATTGAATGTGTATGCGCATAGGTAAATGATGAAAAAGAAAGCAACAGGATTTGGAAAACAAAAAGCAAATTGAAGATAACAAGGCCAAGAAGGGAGGGGCAGGGGGAAAGGGGGAAAGCGGAAAAGGGGGGTAAAGAAAAAAGACATACCTTGTCGAAGCTGCTCCTGAACCCTCGGTCCCTCTTGGAACTATAATCCCACTCTCGATCGACGATTCGGAAAGCAATATCTCGATACGGCGGACCCGCTATGAATCGAATGAGACATGTATCTTCTTCGCCGGCTGCTGCAAATGACTCTCCCCGCCTTCGGCCGCCTTCTCGGATGACTTTGAACGTCGGTGCCTTGGTCATGTCAAGGAGGTCGCGGTAAAACATGTTGAATTATATCCTTGCACCACCTTCGGAGCTAAGTTATCATGATCGTAATGCGTTTGGTTGTACTTGTTCCACTCGTAGCCCATTTGCACCCTGTTGAAATATCTCGGTTTTCTGGGCCGGTACTTGTCAGCCCACTTGGGGACAAGGGTTCCAGGCACCGTCTCCTCGGCTGTAAAAATCTCCTCGTTCTCTCCAACACCCCTAGCAACTTCGCGCTCGTATAGCGCCTTTGTGGCTTGCGAGAGGTCTTCCTGTGCCACGTGGGTAAAGCGAGAAGGGGCGCCCGAGACTGCTTGCTTGCTTGGGAAGTTGAAGCGGAGGTGGTGGAAACAGCATTCGCCGGGAACTACGGCGCCGATGTGTGTGATGCTACAGCGGACAAGCTCTGTGTATTATCGGAACTGGGCTTTTCAACCGGTTTCGAAACTGCCGCAGCGGCGGTTGGTTCCCCATTCAGGCTGGCTTTGAGAAGAGCAGCCTGCTCGGGATCGCGCTCTTCTAGAAAGCAGCCCGTTTAGTCATCATTTCGTTATAGATTTTGCTGAGTTGGGCGCGAGCCTTCCAGACCAATAGGCTTCGCAGAAGCTGCTCCCAGTAGTCGACATCAATATCGTCGTCTGGGGCGAGTTTTCGAGGGCCGCGAGCTGTTCATAGCTTTTAGGACTGAGAATCTTATTAACGCCCGACACGACAGATTCGACAACACGACTATCAGCACCATGCGGCTTCATTTTCTTCTGTCGATTTCTGCAAAGCGTCTGCAGGGCTTTTCAGTATGCAAGGCAAGTCGCATCCAATTCTAGAGTGTGGTACGACTTGATTTCCCCTGCAAGTTGCTCTAGTCCTTCTGCATCGAGCGATTCGATAACCTTGGAAGGCTCGGGCACATCGAAAAGTATATCGTTTTCGAGGTCATCAAACAAGCCGCGTTCCTGTTCGATATATCGTAGATTAAAGGATAGCTTGTCGATTGGCGTCGCCCGATTTTCGCGGGCCCGTATGTCTACTTTTTTTTGGACTGCTTGAGAACGAACCGATCCTCATTTGCGACGAATTGTTCGGCTTGTTCATCTTGTTCATCTTGAGTCATGCCATGTACTTCGCGCGGTTTCCATGGCCAGTCTGTGGATTGGGCCTGACATGTTGGGGTTTTTGAATGCGCCTTGCTGGATCATGTCGTGGGGCTTTGAGGTCCTTGTCGCGGGGCGGTTTATACCCGCTTATCATAGCGCGGCGCCCAGGGTCCATCGTGAATACTGAAGGTCAACTGAGAGAAAAAAACCCAAGGAAAAACGAAGGATGGAGTATTGTATTGTCTCAACACGAGGCTTTGTGGTGAAGGGCCGGCCTGCTTCGCAGGCCCCCGAAGCGCGTGGACCGCAAGTCACGTGTAAATAGCAAAATAGCTACGTTTTCACAGGGGACCCAGTACATTTTGTAGGGTTTTCAGGGGCTGTTCAGGACTACAACAGGGATCAGTAATTAGCACTTTCCCTAGAACGACGCGGAATACCGAATCGTGATGAGGATTGTAATTTCTTCTGCTTTAATTTTCCAATTTACACGTCAACTACGGCTGCTTAACTAAAACTTCCGATAGGGATTGCAATTTCTTCAGCTTTCATTTTTCCAAACACGCTCGCTACGGCTGATGATCAAAACCTCCGGGTACACAATATTGGGAGTTTTATCCACTCCAGTTGGCATGCACACAGCCACCCCGGAAACGCTGGTTACGCACGAAACCGCCACATAAAATTGGGCGCGTAAAAACCGGCGCCCGTAAGTCCAACCCTACAACAGAAAACGACTGGCCTTAGAGTAATAGATTGCCCTCGTTGGAGGATAGATCGATGCGGGGTATTACGTGTGAACCGCTAAGGATGCGACACTCAATAAGACATCTCGCAATTCGCACCACAACCATCTGGGTCCCATTGCAAGGCAATGTTGCGGGCGTAGATTCGTAACAAAATAACAGTTGTCTCAGCATCCTGCACCGAGTCCATCGAGAGGAACTCGCTGCTTTCACCTGGAAACGTATCGAGCAGAAGGGCGTCTCACGTAGAAGGTCGAGGCAAGTTGGATTGGCTGTACTAAACGTCAAGAAAACGGTGGCGGACGATTGCCATGGAATGCTGGTGACACTTGCCAAGAAAACGGGGTCCGCCGACGTACGAAGCTGGGAGAATGGTCTTGCGACCGATTGCAGCGACATCCACGTCCCCCTTATTGCATCCTGTACACCTCGGTAGGTGTCAGCACGTAGCGTATCTGGTGTATACGGAGCCAATCATCGCACGGAACCCAAGCCAGGTAGCGGGAGAGAATCCCTCAAGTAGCAGAAGAGGATCTATCAAGCCTCCAGAAGCCCACAGTGATTGGGCAAAACACTAATTGTGGATATGTGTTGGCAGAGCAGGGCATTGTGGGTCTCAGGGCGGGCAGTGATTGGGCATTGGGCCAGAGACTGGGCGAAAAAGCGGGGCATTTGACGGCTGTACGGGTGGTGATTGGGCGAAAAGGCGTTTCAGAATTACCCCGTAAAATCAGACACACGCCCCACTTTAACGTCGTCTATATGGAGATCAAAACTGGAGCCTCGAGTTGCACCACGGAACTTTGAGAGGTAGGAAATATGCTGACTCATCAAGGTCACGCGTTTTATCACGTGATATAGTGTATTAGTAAAGTGGGTCTCTTTGTTACCTCGTAACCACACGCAACTTCTCTGATAAAGGTTTAGAGGTATCACGTCTGCCAATATTCACTTGCCCCGCCCTCTCATCACGAATGTCAAGGCTACACACACATATTCCGGTTCCTTATCCAATATCTTGCGCCCAAGTATTTGGCGATGCGCCTCGCGCGTCTCTTGCGCTGCCTCCAGCCTCCCGGCGTTTCCAATGGACAATCTGATAAGCCTGGCCTCGTCACCCTTTCCTGGAGGGTTACGGAGGACGAGCTCACTCTTGACTCCTTCTTCCTCGCCTGACTTCCCTAGCCTCAAGGAACTGGGTTCCCAGAGGCCTAACAGAGATCGTCAGTTTGCAGATGTCGCACGTCATCTTCCAGTAACCACGCGTTCTGCTTCCACTGCAACCCAGGCTTCATCGAATCCAGCCAAAAGCAACTGTGTTGAAGTAGATAACTTGTCTGTTATTGAGATTTGTACAGGCCAAGAATCAGTCTTGAGTGTGGGAAAGAAGGCCCCTCGGAAGACAACAAAGCTTGACAAGGAATCACTACCCAAGCTTGACTTGACCGTAACGTGCGCTAAAGAACAGGCATCAAAGACTAAGCCTCCCCCGAGAACGTCCCGGAAAAAGAATACCTCACAGTATTTCAAGGATAGCCGGGTCAGTACTGTCAATGTCGAGAGAATGCAAGATGTTCCAGCGGAGGTGGATCTTAACCCAATTACTACACTTCATGCAGGTGATGCAGGTGAGAGGGGAGGGGACCCACATTGAAAAGGCAACCAGCAATCTCGCTCCGCCAGAAAAGCAATGTGCACTCTCATGGACTTGAGCCCGCCAGCATCACGAGAAGAGAGTGGACACCACCACCCCCGGACACCGTTAACGCCGTGGATGCGTCTCAGTCCGCAGGTATCGTTGAGATTCTGTCGAGTGCAAGTCGCCAACAAGGGGAGGCGTGGCGCCATATCTTCACGAACCTGCAAGAAACTTTTGGATTCGGCTCGGCAAATGATTTTTCCGGTACTATTTTGGACACGGCTACTGCTCCAGGAGAAGCCATCTTCCGGAAGCGCAAGATAATTGAAATGGTATCTAAAAATTTGCCGGCGGAAAATCAACAGTTTCTCTCAGCAGAAGAAGCCCCAGGCGATCATTTCGCGACATCCAGGACTGGAAAGCGGAAAGCTAGAACAATCACAGAATTGGACACTGCAGCATATGTCGTCCAGGAAGAGACCAATACGACCCGACAGAATGAGGCTGCTGCATCGAACAGCGCTGGTTTGAAGCGACCCGCCAAACGTGCGACCAAACCTCGGAAAAAGGCACCGAAACCCCCTGAACCTACGCTTCTCTCGCCCAACGCTGCTACCCGCCGAGTGGCAAACTAAGACTTCGTTTTAAGAACTTCTTGTCAATGGCAGGGGAGCATGATGTCGAGTTTCTGCGGGATTTGCAAAAAGCTATGAAGGCGTCCAATGATACGGACAGACACTGCATTAGCCTGGACACACCTATCAACAACGACAATCTGGAGCCCCCCGAGACGCTATCGAGGCTTTGGGGCGCTGCAGCGCGGGATGCCGAGAGTGATCTTCTCAATTTCGAAGTTATCGGCTTGGTAGACTCGCCCGCCTTAGCAGCCCCCTAGCCCGATTCCGATCCATTTGTGACTACGTTTACCCTTTTAAGGCCTCTTCGCAAAGAAAGGAATCTACGGAGCCCATACTGCCCGAACCACTCCGCGACGACTCGTACCCAGATGTTTCTGAACTTCTCAGCCAATCACGACCTCCTGCTCTAACGAAGAGCCCTGTGGCGAATCTCACTGTCAATCAACAGAACACCTCTCACGTCCTTTGCGACGAAGGATGCCATGGACCTTGCTACTGCTGCATGCGAAGCCACAGCTCAATCGAATAGGGGAGCTTCGAAAAAGCGGTCTACTGGCAAGAAAGCCAACCTTGCAGGGTCCGCTCGCCAAACAAAAGGAAATACCCCTGCCAGCCGGGCCGAAGTTCTCTCACAGCAGCCCAAGTACGAATTATTTACGGACAGTCAATTGGTGAGCGAAGTCGCCTCGTTTGGGTTCAAAGCTATTAAACGACGCACGACCATGATCGCACTCCTTTCTCAATGCTGGCCAAGCAAGCCACTGAGCGCATCTGCGTTGCCATACTCGACCGCTGCTACCAAGGAAGCCGGAAATCTCAAGGCCACACCTTTAAATGAGACTCCCGCGCCCAAAAGAGCACGAGGACGCCCCCGAACAACAGTACATGCTCAATCGACCCCCTTGAGTCTCCGCCCTCAGCCCGACCTCGCAACACACCGTCTCCTCTGCCTTTTACACCGCCACGTCGTCGTGGCCGACCGCCCAAGGACTCATCCCCCCCAGCCCTCTTCCCCAACACCCCGGAGCAGCCTAGCACCAAGTCTCGAAATTCCGGACTCTGACGGCTCGATGAACGATGCAGCCAGCACCCCCTCGCATTCCCTTGCCAATTCTCCAACATCCCCGCTCTACTGGCCCCTCGAATCCTTCTTGGCATGAAAAAAAATCTCCTCTGCGATCCAATTGTACTGGAGGATCTTGCAACTTGGTTGAACACTGGGCAACTGAGCCGCATCGGCCATGATGGCAAAGTTTCTACTTAGAATGTCAAAAAGTGGTGCGAAGCCAAGAGTATTTGCTGTCTCCCGAGAGAGAGAGAGAGAGAGAGAGAGCTGGGGGGAAGGAAAGGAAGAGGTTTTGAGGGCTGTTTATTTTTCTTTCACACCTTTGCCCACCCCTTATTTTTGCCAGCCTTTGGAGAGATCTCAGGAGGAGAAGTTGAAGACTTTATGATTATGAACGAATTTTATACCCTTAACCACTGAATCTTTTCCTGTACTTTTTTATTTCTCGTTAAGTAGAAATGAACATTTCAAGTTAATAAAATTCAACTGTTTTATACCAAAATTTCAAAACCGTTCTTTTCATCACACTGGCGTATTATTATTTTTTAACTCCTTTTTTTTCAACTCCTTTTTTTTCTGGCTCTTTTCAAAGCCATGTTGTTGAGTTCCATTGTTTCACAAAAAGAAGCCTTAGCTTCCTGTCAACTGAAACAAGGGGATTATTGGCTAACCCAGTAGTTCCGTCCCGACTAGGTAAACGGCGGCTCTAGTTCGTTCAGTAGTAACCTAATCCAGGATTCTCCTTGCTTGACCTTCGATCTGTATGCATAATAAAACATCTTACCATAGTTGACGTTGTTCTGGTTACCTTTTTCTTGCCGCCCTTACTGCCGGGTACGGGGTCCATGGATACTCTCCATCCGCCCCTCCATTATCATTATGGAGACCTTAACCAAAAGCCGATATTATACTTGTAGTAGATATAATGCCGGGTTAATGGTGGGGTTGTAGGCCGCGAACGTCGCATTTGAAGCCGAAAGAGTCTGGACGGCCTGTGGTCTGGGGCGAAATACACCTAGTTCGTCCCAAGAATTCCAAAACAAGCACAACTCTAATTTCGACAGACGGATGCTACGTAAAGGGTAGTATTTATTCACGGTACGGATCTGCGTTGGAGATCTCAATACGTTAGATAATATAGATTTGCAATTGAGCTTGAATTGACCTCACCTCACGGACAGCTGCTGGGCAACACTGTATCAAGGCTGAAATAAAAAGAATCGCAATTAAAGAAGAGACGTCATCGATGCTGGTATGAAATCCAAGAGGAAAGGAATTGCGTCATTCCACCCTCGACCTTCTCCATTTTGCAACTGGGTTAAAACGAAACTGTGGTGGAGGCGGAAGCTAGTCGGAAAAAAGGGGAGGATGCACAAGACAAGAACAAAGCCGGGTGAACGCGATAGCCAGAGCGAGCCCTTTGTAAAGTATTTTTTTCTGGACTGGCACCATACTTAACTCCATAACTCCAGAAGCATCGAGGTCACTGGCTCAACCGCCCCCTCTTCTTTTGAAAATTCGCCTTGTTAATTGGATAATCTGTGTTCTTCACCGGGCCTGAATTTGTGGGCCAAGTTCAAAGCTACCCCACCTTCGCATGCAATGGAATCAAATCAAATGTGGGAATACCTCAATGCTGCACTTCCAGTTTGTAACTCGCCAATTGTGGGATTTGTGTCTAGATTTCTGCCCAACGAATTTCTTCATGGGGCAAGTGTCTTGCTGCCAAGTGTGATTTTGGAACACATAAAGAACGGCCCGGTCTCCGAGCCTTGATTGATTGGCCAGCCAGGCCTGTCCGCCATTGCGGGGTTGGCTCACCTGCATTCTAATAGTTTATTTAGTAGCAACCCCTGTTAGCGGAGTTTGACAAGGGATGGGGCGGGCTGGCATGGGCGTAAGAAGCAAGGGAGTGACACACTAAACTCTAAAGACCCTGCGACCCAGTCAGTCTTTTCGTGTACGGAGTACGGGGTATTATTGGCTTCTTAGTGGAAGGGAGGGGTCGTCTTTTTGAATCTCCTAGTAGACTCGAGGAGGGATGACTGGGTAATGTTCGCTGCGACGTACGAGGAATTGGGAAGAATTTTGTCCTGTCTCTGGCTTTTCCTGTGCTAGGCGTGTGAAGCGATCCTTTGAAAGAAGAAATCTTGTGGGAAGGTGCACAGAGTTGATCTTTCTCAAATACTCCGTAAACTCCGTAATACCCTGCAATTTCATGGTGTTACTTCCCAATACGGCCTCAAGTACGTACTTCCTTCCCTGCCAGTCTCTCGTGAACCCCCTCACTCACGCCTCGTTCTCGTTTAGTGTGCCGAGTAAGTGCAGGTGTTCTGCATGCTACACAAGAAGTGCTCGTCTTTATGCACCATCGCAAAATTGATCACCAAAAGTTTCCACTTTCCTCACTTCGCCGAATTTGTCCAGGCAAGGATAGGGAGAATGAGGGCTTTGATGCTCGACTGAAAAACCTTGCAACGTATACCTTGCTCGTCCAAAAAAATACAACCATCACGGACTTCCCCATCCTGGCAATGTTGGACTACAATCCCATCTTGCCTTTGTTTCAACCAATTTCGTGCCTTTCTCTTCGCTCTTCTTGGCCAATATGACATCTTTTTTTGAGCTGGGATCACGATAACGGCATGTAAGTAATCCGGCTATCATTATGCTCTGTGCCTGGACATCCCCGATAATTTCATGCTTGTCGTCCATTTAGGAATTTGGAGACCGATCCGGAGTACGTCGCACATGTCTTATGATGGTTACAGTCCCGCCCGTCGCCGGCCGGGGGTCTCGCCCCATCCACCCTTCCACGAACCCCCACCTCGTCGACAATCGCTCTTCCATGGTGGGACGATCGGAGACGAAGAACATGCCTTTTCTGAAAGGGAGTACGGAGTATTGACTTGATTATCGGTTTTGCGCACCCCACCTCCTTCCCCAAGCAGGCTATTCCGAAATCCAAAGTCAAACGACCAAGTTTCTTGCAATTCAGCCATTTACCCCACCGCGCTCTATTATGTTCTACCCCTACTTGTCACACCGCTCTTATGCCTCGTGTGCTGAAAAGTAGCCAGTACAACATGGTTGTTGGGAATGTTGGTGGTTGTGGGAATCCGGCTCTGTCTTGCATGTGGAAGAAGCCCAAGGGTCAAAGAGATGGCTCCATCCTGCACCAAGCTAATTTTTATTTTTCAATTGTGGCTAAAGAACACACATCAAACGGCGGGAACTAAATTGGCGGCAGGTGTTGAACTCTAAAGCTTAAACTCACACTACGGAGTCAAACTGGCGAGTGCATCTGTTCCGTCGATATGCTACAACTCCACTTGGTGTAGTTTACACTATGCAAAACACATCAAAACACATCAGGAAGCCGCTTATTACTGTCCATCGCTAATCGAGTACCTTGTTGCCATTCCAATAAACGAGCCATGTCCGTGCGGCCGATGGGACTCCAGGAGGCCTGTCCCTTTTTCTGGCAGCGAACTTTTCGACTTGCCACATTGCGATTCGGGCGGCGCAAGAAAACTCCCATTTCGTGGTGTAAAGCTTGAGTGGATGCTTGCTTCTTTTGGGTCTGGGATGTCCGCAACTGCGTTTATACTTGGAGAGATGTACTTGTACAGAGTACCTCTCATGTGGGAAAACTACACATCAGTAGGTCGCTCTGCCATTGGGAAACCGCACCCCATACCTACACATGGGACGAATACCAGCAGGCTTTTCTGTTATCTGAGTGCTAATTGGGTATTTGTATGGTCAATTCGGTAATGTCTGTGATGATAAGACGCTATCCCCCATGCAATTCAATCCGGTGGCATGCCAGACTAGAAATTTTGGAGAGAAGCGCACCTGCAACCATGAGATACGGAACTCCATCTCCTGGAGGGAAAAGAGTAACAACAATTGGATGTATTAAACGAGGTTCTGAGGGAATCTGATGAAGTCAACACGCAAAAAAAGAGGCTAAGTCTGGCTGGGGAGGTAAACAAATCTCAAATGCTCCTCATCGACGAATGATAGCAAGCCTCGCTTGGGCTTGTTCAAGCAGTGAGTATGCACATCTGAGTTGTCGTAGCCATATCCATACCGAATACCACCCTGAAGGTAGCAGTTTCAATTTTGTTAATTGAAAACTTATGATACTTTACTAGCCCATTCATGAAAGACGAAAGGGAGGGGCGTAGATTTCCTGGGGGTATCTTCAACCCTCAGCCCTTCCCCATTTTCACAGCCCAGCTGCAGGGGATCTAGAGCGGCGGCAAAGAGAAGAAATATGATTTCTTGTCTAGGTCACTAATAGCCCCAAGTCTGGAAGAGGATTGTCCACGCCCTCTGACGGTGCAGAAGCCAGCCTCTGCTGCAACTTACGGCATCGTCACACCCTGCTTTGCCTCCCCCCTCACCTCCAGGAGCCAACACTATCAAATCATGTACGCCCTAAGACTTACAAAATATTTAATTCGTGGAGCTTGGAAAAAGAAACGAAGGGCTGCGTGGGGGGTGGTCCAGGCCGGCCGACGACGAAGAGAAACAAGGATCACGAGGCCTGAAATCCACTTCTCTTGACTCATCGTTGTTTCCTATACCGCTCCAAAGTTATATTTCGCTGCATTATATGCCTCGAGACCTTGCCAGACCTGCATTGCTAACTGTGCCCCCCCCTGTAGAAGACAACCAGACATGTACTGGAAAACGGTGACGTTTTGGGCTGGCGAAGTAGGTTGGTACCAAGGGAATGTCCAAGAGAACTTGGGCGGTTTGGGGGGAGAGGGAATTGGGAAGGGAGTTGGTGCTGTATGGTAAGAAAGTAGGACAATGTTAGGAAATGACTAAGTTTGAAAAAAACTCGGTGAAGAGAGAGGTTTTCCGGCTCCGGCGTGTTTGTGTAGAATGAAGAGGGGTCGAGAGGTAGTAATGGGATCGGAATACATTTTGGTAATCAAATTTAGAAAACTTGTATAGATTTTGACAGGTTGATTCTGAGAGAAGGCTGCTAATTTTGCGAAACGAAAAGGGTAAATAGGAAAGATAGCGAAAAGAGTGAAGAAAAGAGGGAGGGGGGTTGATATCCCGATGATTGGGAAGATGAATCGAAGGCCTGCGCATTACCACCATTTAAACATTTCAAAGTGAAAAAAATCCAATAATTTCAATCAAAAAGACTTAAATTTACATGAAAGCCCCAGAGGTGGAATATGTCCCATTTAAAATCTTCTCTTCTTCTTCGCGGGCGGCGCATGTGGTCTAGCGACAACCTTCGGCGGCTCAATATTAACTTTCTTTTCCCCATCATCTGTACTCGCACTCTTCGCCCTATTCGTCCCGACATCCTGCGAAACATTATTTGTTTCTGGTGGTGTTTGGGAAAGTTCGTGCTTTGCGAGGCCGATACGACCGATTCTCCGACGGGGGACTTCCGGTTCTGGATCTGGCGGAGGTTGTTTCGCTTCGGGTTCTGGGGATTTTCGGTGCTGGTTCGGGTGTTGGCGACTTTGGACGTCTTCCGCCTATGCGGCCGAGTTTCCGGATTGGAGCGCGGGGTTCTACGGGTTCGTCCTCGGAGGCTGCGGCGTCTTCTTTGGGTTGGGGTTTTGGGTTGGGAGAAGGAGATGCTGTTTCGCGGGCGCGGGGACCACCTATTTTGCCGAGTTTGCGCTTTGGGGCTCCCGGGGAGGGCGCCTTTTTGCGTTTGGGATTTCTGGATGGGTTTTTCGTATTCGTCTTCTTCGGAGTGGTAGGCGAGCCAGCCAAATCGCCAGTCGCATAACAAAACTGCCAACACCAACCACCGAAACCCATTTCTCCGCCAAGAGCGCCCAGTGCAGCCCGTTGAGAGGATGGCCTAGACCTGCTACGGCTGTAGTGAGCTGACACTCACTTGTCGCGGGAGCCGCTGGAAATCGTGCTGTGACGATATGATACGGCGATCATAGGTTTGACCTCTGGTATGCACCCTGGAGGAGGAGGAAATTTCCTTTGCGTATTAACTTTTGATGTTCTGGAGTAAGGGGAGTAAAAAATAAGATAAAAAGGCTATGGTGAGCGGCAAAAGGTATGAAGGTTTCAAAGATGGTTGTGGAGGGATGAAATCTAGTTTTGGAGGGTGTGGAAGACCGGGCTGGAAGAATCGTAGTGTTGTATCTGAAGGCAGTTTCGGAGCCCGGACGGTGTCGTCTTTTCAAGATACCCGGTGTCGTTTTATATGATTGTTCACTGCGGTATTTCAAGACTGATGCCGCGGGGCTGCATTCTCTACCCGGCTTATTTGGATTCTAGGCTTGCCGTGCTCGACGAGCCGTCTGCCATTCCGATGGATGTTTGACGGGTATTGTCACGAAACGCAAAAGAAGACTCCTGCATTCTCTCCCCCCAGTGGGTAAAAAGAAATCCATCTTCTGGGCGCAGAAACCATCAATGTGATCATAAGACAACCCCTAAACGACCAGGACGAATCTGGAGAGCCCCCTTGGAACGGTTCGAGAGAAACAGAGAGATCTGTCTTGTTCTAGGTTGTACTTGGTTCAAGCCGATTGACCTTGAACTTGGAAGGGAAAAGTAAGAAGACAGAATTCTCTCTACCCCGTAGCGTAGAGGTGTCTGAAGTGGCCTGGCCTGGCCAGCCCAGCAGACTCGGAAGTGGTTCCAAGAATCAGTCTCCGAGCGCTAGCTCGATCGACTACGGCAGTCTCGACCCAAGATCTCCATCTCGAATAATCAGTTAATCGGATCAATTTTACCCCTGCCTGGCTGGACCCTCCCTTCATGAACTCCCAGACTGATCGTCGCCCCTAAACTTGTCGGGCTCATTCATCTCATCATGCCTATCTTAGGGCTTGCTTAAGGAATATCTGGATTTGTTCGTTATTGCATACAAGCAATACAAGTACGGGGTTGAAAGCCACTCCACTCAATCCATGGATCCACCGTCCACTCCACTGGCAAAATTCCAGTGGATTAAAGACCCTGATCGGCCACAATGTTTGGCATTGGACATTGGGACCCACAGGATCCAAACAGCTGTGGGGCTAGCTACAGCGCTTACTAGATTGTTAAATCTAATTCATGATTTTCACCCCTTTTCTAAAGTTTTCTACTCCGTACACACCTTGCAGACCAGTTGGGTGAGATCCAACAGCTTGCCGACTCTGACCCTGACCCCTATGAAGACGCTACTATTCCCAATCTGCCTTCACGCCTTATTATGAACGAGCTCCCGAATCCCGCCGTCGAGGGTGACTCCAACCCCTCGGATACCTCTGATATTGATGTGGCCTCTGAGAGAGGTAGTTCGACTTCTGCAGATCTCGAGATTGCCGATTTGACAGCGCTGCGGAATGCACATGACCCCCTCGAGGTTACCTCTCTCGTAGATAACAAGGTCCCTTGGACCACACACGAAGGGGTCCAAAGCCTCTATCTCGAACTCTTGATAGCTGCTTTATATGACGGCTATATAACCCATAATAAGATCCCTGGAAAGGGCGACTCGATGTGGGAGCGTATCTCAAGATCTCTCCAACATAATTACCCTCAATACAGATTCAACGCCACCACATGCCACCGCCAATACCGTATTATGCGAACCTGGTATCGAGACTTTCTATGGTGGTTTCCTGATGGCCAGATACGGTCAGGGGCACAATACGACGAAGAGACCGGTATGATTGAATCTAGCAACGACAACTGGACAGTCTTTCTTGCGTTAAAGCCGAGGCTAGCATGGGTCCAGAGATTTGGGTTCCCGCACCTAGATTTATACCGAAAGCTCTTCAATATTGAGAGGGCAAGTGGCGAGACTATCCAAGAGATTGGCGAAAGTGGTGCTACTGTTCGCAACAGCCGCAAAAGAAAGCAACCCCAACAAGAGTCACCTGCCATATCACCCTTGCGCCTCCCCGGCTATATCTCTACACCCGAGAGCTCTAGACCCTGCTCTTCTACGGCTTCATCTATTATTGCTCCACGATCAGATCGGGCTGTTGTTACTGAAATGCTAATTGTTACTGAAATGCTAAGAGCCACACTTCCTGCGGTTCTTCACGAATTCGTCAACAGACCAGCTCCTGGAATTGAAGGGTCAGACAAAATCATTGAGGCATTGGAGGATGTACAGACCCTATTCGATGGCCATCTTGATAATGCGAATATCATCGCAGCTTCAGAGATCTTTCAAAACCCTATACTGTCTCTGATATATACTGCATTAAAGACTAGAGAGCTGAAGAAAAAGTGGTTAGAGGCTAAAGGTATCATATTTAGCTAGACTCTGATAACCTTAATTTCAAATTGGGTGACGTTTCACCATGGCCCCTATTCTCCCTGCCAAACAGCCTCTACGTATAACAACAATAAAACTGAAAGGATTGGCATCAACCCTCACAACATCAACCTCTCACCCGCAGCCTTGAAAATCTCCTTCCATGCACCAACGGTTTCTCTCGGCAACACTAAACAAAGCCGACATTCTCAGGAACGGGCACAAGATTCCGGGTGCCGAAGTTGAGATCGTCGCTGTTGTTGACGCTATCAGTCTTGATGATTTCATTTTCGATAAAGAGGGCAACATATGTGCTGTTACAGGCCTTGACAACAGACTCGTCGTTGCGAAGCCGTCAGGCGAGTGGGAGGTTGTTTTAGGTGAACCCGACCAGTTGACGATTGCTGGTGGCCACCACGGCAGCGTATTCTTGCAACTGAAGTTTCCCTCCAACAATATGGAAAAGTGGCCTGGCCCTTATCTCTCCTCAAGTCTTGCGATAAGCTTCTCAATGCGGTGAACACTACTCCGTCGAGTAAACAGCGTGTTTCACACCGACTTCATTTGCGAGATTGAATATCACCTTTTCGGTGTTCAATTCGCCGGTAATTAGGGCCCTGGAATGTTGACTTTTAGGAGGTGGTCTACTACTGCGCCGCCCTGTGTGCCAGTGGCACCGCAGACGAAGATTGGAGATGCCATTATTGGGTGTATGATGTTTAAAAGATGATGCGGGTGTGAATGTGCAATGATATTAGTTGATGCAATGAATGTTGGGAACGGAATCTATCAAAGTGCACGGCAGGAACATATTTGAATGCATTCGATTATGCGCATCATTTTCATCATATCCTTTTCCACGTATCTTGACATAAGTCCACTGGCTGGCTGGCCAGGCCACCGCCGCCGGACAACCGCCCCCTCGATAATGGTAATACATCCACTGGGCTGCGAGTCGTGTTGTACGTACAGCACCTCGACGGCCCCGCAAGCGCCAAATGGCGGATTCCCACCACCAGAGACATGGCTGTGAATCCCCCTCTAAAATCAGCATCGAGTGGAAGAAAGGCATGTCGAAGCTTGGATAGCGAAGCGCGGAGATTGAAACGGGGGCGGAGAACGTTATTGTGCAGTAACCGGAATTCAAGCCTCTTCAACAATTTCTCGGGTTAATGATAGTTGGACGTCTCTGGCCCTGGCCAGGCGTCCACTGTAGTCCACTGTAGTTCACTGTAGTCCCCTGTAGTCCACTGCTGTCCACTGTAGTCCCCTGTAGTCCACTGTAGTCCACTGTGATCTAGAGGGGATAATGGAGCGGGGTTCGACTTGTTCGACGGGTGCAGGGGGTCCAAAGCTACTTGTAAACTTCGGTTAATTCACCAATGCCACTCGGCTCGTACTGCTTGAGAAACTGGATTCATTATTAAATCGATATGTGTGACGAACGTGTCCTCTTCGCCCTGGAAGATCTCAAGGAATGGACCGTCGAAGACTTCCGAGCTGTAGGAAGTCTCACTGTCAAAGATGGCAGAAATCATAATGGAACGTGGTGTCTACGTTCCAAACCACAGAACAGCAGGCAGCAGCCAGGCTGAGGTTCTCATGGGAGTTATCACTGCCGATACACTTCCAGAATGGCCTCCCAAAGCCCTGCAGACCTTCGCCAAGGGCAGGATGTTGAAAACACCCAACGAAGCCATTCACGAGATGTTGCCGCAGAAAAACAAACATCCCAACTTCCGTGCTCTCGAACTCCAAGAGGGCACACCAACCACCCCAACTCGCGAGGACAGCACACCAACCGCCCTGCCTCGCGAGACCACAAAACAAATCCCAGATCACGATTTTCATGAGAAATCGACTACCCGGGACTATCACCCTACCGGGAAACCCGTGTGAAGTGAGCCTGAGCAGAGGGAGGAAATCCCCAAGGATTCCATGGCCGCTAGCCTTCGGTACAAGGCAATCAGCAAGGAAACCCTTGACGGGAAGAGTCAGACAAGAATCCTCGGCGACATATTTTAGACCTTCAACTCCAGCAAACAACACAAAGGGGCTACCGATGAGATGAGCCTCGAGTACCGCGCGAGGACGTTCCTCTCCTGCTGCAATGACCACGGTCTATCCGAGGACTACCTCCACCGTGCACTGCCGGCCATGATGGTAACCGGCGAGGCGTCCGATCACTGTCAAGCCATACGCGAGAGTACGGCCCAATGGCGCCTGGTGATCCATCGCCTCTTTCTCCGATTCGAAGGTGCGTCAGTGTTAAGAGCCAGATTCAACAGATGGCAATTCTTAACTCTACGAGACGTAATAGGTGAGGCGCCGGATGAGCCGCTCGAGAACTCCGTACGCACACTCTACGAGCGACTCGCAAGACAACAACGCGCACTGGACCCAAGTGCAAACAACCCATTGGCGCTGTGCCGCAGATTGATGATAGCATACGAGCAACACCCCAAAACTGGGTTGTTCGCAACCATCGCTGCGCGGACCTCCAGTACACCGGAGGCCTTGTACGCTACGGTCTAGGACGCGGTATGCGCCAGCGAGCGTGTCGAGAAGGAGACGACCGAGAATCCCGCCTCATACTTCTCGGATAGGAGGTACCAGAGGAAACGAACCACCACCATGGCCCCAGATACATCCGCATACACCCCCGCTCTTATCCATGCCCCCACCCATGCCACTCCTGATCGTGCCATCGCATACGACATACCAACCCGAGGCAGGAACTTCAAATGCTACATCTGCAAGAAAGAGGGATGTCGCTATGCGAACCACACTGCCGCGGAGAGAGAGGCCCGCATGCAAAGTTGGAAGGAACGCACAGGAAACACCTTCCAGAGCGATGCTGTCACGAAGCTGGAAGGTCAACGCACCGACTACTCGCTCGACGGCACCGACCATAAGGACGAACACAGTCCTACCTTCGTGCCCTTCACCGGCCTGTCACAATACAGCCGGAACAGATTCATGGGGATTGCTGTCGACAGTGGCGCTGCGAATTTCTCAACTTGTGGAAAGGATCAACTGCAAGCGCTGCAGCAACTCCGTAAGTCTGTAAAGTTGGACACGTCGACCGCCGGGTCAGTGACAATTCGCTTTGGCATCAGATCAACTTCCTCCATCGGATCCGTTGATGTGATGACACCTGTTGGAGAGGTGACAGCATCGGCCAGGTTGAACGATACCACGGTGTTGTCGAACGAGCATACCGCATCATCACGCGGGAAGCCCCGGACCTGTCCAAAAACGCGGCCTTACAGATAGATGGCCATCAAAACAATCAACGACACGGCCGGCCCCAACGGTCTCGTACCCACTTCGCTGGTCTTCGGTGCATACCCGCGACTCTCCACTGCCGCAAGCCCGTCAGCCAACATCAGCAGCCGCGCCCGTGCTATCCAGATAGCCATGAAAGATCTGGAAAAGGCACGTTCAAGCCGACTTGTCACCGAAGCGTTGCGTCAGCGGAAGGGGCCGGATAGGATACTGCCAAACCAGCCCTGAACGACCTGGTGCTTGTCTGGCGGACCACGAACGTCAAAGACGGCCCCGGATGGTATGGACCATACCATGTGCGCGCGCCACGGATGGCGAGGACGTCACTGTTGACTTCGGTAATGGCATCGAAGGGACCTTCCGGACAACTTCCCCATTTCGGGCTAATTTGGATACAGGTTAGCCAGTTCCACTCCATCGAAGCACTACAAAGGGTTTGAGGTCTTACGGTCTTCTCACTCAGAGCACCGGATGTTGCTATGCAGATTATTGTAATCCCAAAAAGACACAACATCTGACAACAAGATATGGTGTTACATAACTGTTGAGCATTAACGAGAGATGCCTCTTGTACACCAACTTCAAATGCCGCTTTTTAGAGTGATGGGACAGTCTCGAATCCGACTTGCAGCAAAGCTTCCTTTTCACTCTACACAAAAAAGAAATGATTCAAGAAAGCCAAATCTAGATAGAAAAGGGGGAAAATGCCCCCAAAAAATGAGTACTCGAAAAAATAAGAAAACTACAGAAGATACCGGGCCTTGCGGGGGATCGAACCCCGGACCTCGCACAAATGAGAAGAAAAACCCAAAGCGCGAATCATACCACTAGACCACAAGGCCGCTGATGTGGAAACTCGGATCCTAGTTACGACGGTATCAGTGCCTTCGAAAGCAGAGAATTTGTCTTCTGCTTGTACTGCTTAGGAATCTGACTTTCGTCGTCGCTTTTTTTTTTTTACACTTTCTGAGACGGAAACTTTATGGCGAAAGAAGAATCTAATTTGTCACGAGTTTATTTGGACGTTTGTTGTATACAATTACACATAATCATTACATTGCCTTCGGAAGAGGAGCAAAAGTTCATGGCAGCGGATGTGCACCGGACGATGGTTATGACAGCCCATGATTTCGATGCCCTGTCCGAAAAGCAGATTGATGAGCTTCGCGAACTACCACTTGTTGTTGCCCGCTGCTCACCCACCAAGGTTCGCATGATTGAGGCGCTCCACCGTCGTCGCTATGACAGGTGACGGTGTCAACGACAGTCCCAGTCTCAAATACGCCGATGTTGGTATCGCCATGGGACTCAATGGATCCGATGTGGCCAAGACCTCGTCTGATATCGTCTTGACTGACAACAACTTTGCTTCTATTCTTAACGCCATTGACGAAGGTCGCCGTATCTTTGACAACATCCAGAAGTTTATCCTCCATGTCCTCGCTGCCAACGTTGGTTTTGCCATCACTCTTCTCACCGGTCTCGCATTCCAAGGACGAGTGAAGAATCTCCGTCTTCCAGATCACACCAGCTGAGCTTCTTTCCATGCTCCTTGTCGCAGGTGCGTTTACGGAAACTGATCTCGGCTTCGAAAAGGCTTCGCTGGACATTCTCCGCTGACCTCCTCATAACGTAAGTACAAGAGTAGTGTAATTTACTTCCTTTTACTTCCTCTGCCCACTCGTACTTGATTTTTCCGATGTTGATTTTATTCGATTCTTGAGACTACAAGTAATTGGTCTTCGCCAGTTGAAATACGGCGTCTTTACTCCCGAGTTTTTGCTGGACCTTTCCGCTTACGGTCTCACTATTGCCATCTGCATCGTGCTGTTGGTGAGATTAGGTATATACATAGCAATGACCTTGGGTAGTTTTTTTTTTTTTTTTTTTGGTTGGTTGGTCCCTGAAAGAAATTCCATGTTTCATAGCGAGTCGTAATGCCTTTATTAGGGACAGATAGCGCCTCCAAGGTAGGCTGCGGAGCCTGTACGAGCCCCCTAACCAAACCCCCAGACATCCAAATTATGCCTGGCCAGCCAATATAAAGCGGCACAAGCTACCACGTGCCCTGGCTTTATCACTTGTCGCACCACCCACACGACGAGCACACACAAATTCACTCCCGCCTTCTCATCGAAAGCATAAAGTCGGCGGTAGAATGTTGGAATCTATCCACATAAATCGTGCCCCCAATCGTCCGGCTCGAGCAAGCACTCATTTGTCCTACTATACCAAGGAATCCCACGAGCGACGAGCTACAAGTAACGGAAATGAGGATTGCGACGCAAGCTCGATATCGCATTCTTCTCTAGGCTCATGGCGCACGACGCCGTTTAGTTCCATTCGCGTAATGTCATCCAACATCTCGGGATCTAGTTTCTTCACTAGAATTGTCCTCTTTCTTTGCATAATCGCAGTACTAGTTCTCGCCTTCCAAGGTGTCAGCAACATGTGGGCAGAGGACCAGTGGAGATTGCTGCTCGGGGTAGCAGCAGTTAACGGAATAGGTCGTGGGATGGAGCCATCTGGTCTAGAATCGCAGTGGCATGCGCCAACTCGGACACCGATCAACGATATATCCCAAGTGGCTCATGGGAGCGGTACCTATGGGTTTACTTTCAACTCTTCAACGACCCCAGATGAAGAATATGGCACCTACAATTGGTGTAACATGCCACACGCCAGAGCTCGGGAATACAAGAAGGCGGGCGACGAGTTTGAGCTTGTCTATGTCGAGTTAGTAAGTAAATTCATTTGCTCCTAATCCGTGAGGCTTTCTCTCATGCGCGCATGCGCGCACCTTCTGACCCGGCCATTCTAGATTCATCGACACCACAAACGGACTCCGTATGCTTCAAATGCATTCCCAGTAGAATCTTACCAGTGGGACTGCAACAACCAGGGTCTGTACTTTTATGGACAAGCCTTTGGCTCCGAACGCAAATCGTCTACCCCGTACTGGTCGGGTTTCATTTCAGAAGTTAACACATTCATTCCGTCCGGTTGGATTGGAACGTGCCAGTTTCCCCAAATCACCGCAGGAGGCCTGGATGACTCGTGGCAGCATGGAGCAGATCTGTACGATCTCTACCACGGTCACCTGGGATTCCTCCCCGGCCGTGATGAGGACTGGCGAAGCAAAGTCGCTTACCGGGTCACCCACAACCAAATTACATCACAGGTCGCAGGCATGGTGATTGCCGGAATGTGGGGTCCTTCCCAAGACGTGCCTCTCAGGATTCAAGCCAGTGCTGTTGACTCCTTGCAGCCCAGCTACAGCTGCCCGCGCTCTAAAAAGCTGTTTAACGCCATAAAGAGTCGTAGCGATGCTCGTTGGGACGAACACCTAAGAGTAGCGAGGGAGCTGTATCGTACTTTGGACGATATCTCGGGTGTCCCTCCCTCAGATGAGGGCTTCCACGTGGATTTTGACCATTATTTCGATAATCTCAGTGCCCGGCAGTGCCATGACAAGCCCCTTCCCTGCAAACTGGTGAACGGTGCGAACAGCACTACCTGCGTGACACAAGACCTAGCCGACAGCGTCTACAGATATGGCCAGTGGGAGTACAGTCACATCTATCGCGATGCACCCTTGTCCCTCGCGGCAAGCGCGTCTTCGTTTGGGGTTTGGATCGCCGAATTGGCGGCGCACATCAGGGCCGCAATAGACGGTACAAACGACGTCATCTACTTCCACAACATAGCGCACGATGGCTCCGTTTCTCGACTCCTATCCATCCTCCAGGTGGATGTAATGGTCTGGCCCGGCATGGGGAGCGAGGTTGTGTTTGAACTTTACAAAAAGCGCACTGAAAATGAAATTTCGGGAGAAAGAGGCGAGGCTGAGGATGAGGAGGCAAATGACTACTACATCCGAGTTTTGTTCAGCGGCCGAGTGCTCAGATCTTCGAACCCGGACCTCGGGGAAATTGACATGATACCGGTGCGGTCTCTGCTGTCCTACTTTGACGGGCTGGTTGGCAAGTCTGCCACTTTGGTAAAACGAATTTGTCAAGTATGATTTCTCTCTCTTTTTTTTTTTCCTCATAGATAATCAACACCTTGTTTAAACAACGATAGCTCTACCAGTGGGTTTTCTGTATGTCCCGTGGTTAAAGTACATAAACCACAGAGATGACACTATTTGGTGAGGTAATGGCTGCCAACTGCAAAATATTGGGGGGAAATGCAATTGGTGCTACATCTATTAAAACGGAGTATGCTCTAGAACGGGAATAATCCCGCCCTCGCCGATCGGAGTCTGGGCCTTCCGAGGGAAATTAAAGAATTTTACGGAGTACACAGGGCTGAATGTTTCCGTTTCAAGCAGTATTGCAATACGGAGTACGGAGTATTGCCAGTAATACTCCGTACAAGTAGTACTACGGATATGGTCTCCTTTTGAGCCGTTGTCAATCGTTGTCTGTCTGTCCACTTGTGGAAGCTGGGGTGGCCAGGCCAGGCCATTGCGGAGACCGTGCATTGACTCTAAACCCAGAACTCCAGGTGCCTACTCCGTACTCCGTACTAGTCAATTGACAATTTGAAAATCGGTGGTTGGTTTGTCCAGGGGGTCTAAGCCTGGAATATAATACAAGTAATAGTACTCCGTATGTCCTGTCCAGTCCCAAAAAATCGGGTGTGTTGCGGAGTGACCGAACATGGGCTACAGTTGTAAGTGGGTGTCAAAATTAAAAGGATAACTAAACACAAGTACTTGTACGGAATAGTTTACTGCTGAAAACACATGATCACCTGCTAACAATTGTCCATATTTAACCACACCACTAAATAACAAAATAATACTCTGTACAGTATCCAATATGTGGTTGATCACGAGCAGTGCTGTGTGGTTAGCTGCTAGTGGCGAGCATTGAAGGTGCTTGTAAACTAAACTACTTCTAAGATATCCTTTTAATCATGTCACCGACTTGGGTTGGTCAAGGATGACATTAACTTCGACAGTGACTGGTGGCACGGTCAAGGTCTAAATAAACTAGCTTTGAAGAAACCAGGGGTTGAAGCCACAAGCTTGAGGGCAATCAGATCCTTCGCTAATAAAATCATTCATCACGCAGCCTTTTGTTGGCGAGTTAGCTTTAAGCACTGGTCGTCTTGCTCCACCGAGGAAGGATTTGGCTCGAATCGCATTAGTCTGGATTTGGTATCGAAGCAGGGCTCGAGCGCAAGATCCCCTCTTGGTTAGCGAGAATCATAGAACACCTCTGGCTGAAATTTACGCTATCGAGTATTGGCAAATCGTGGAAGACAGGGATGTTGAAAAACGAGCGGGTCTCACGTTTCTCATTCATTCTTTTTGTTGTTACTTTGCTTCTTCAGCTTCGTTCTTCCCCCTAGGTATTTCCTTTTTGAAGCACACACATCCCATCATCCTGGTTTTCTTTCTGTATGAGTTCGGGTTGTCCGATGCCCGATGCCGGAAGCATATGAGCAATGGCGTTGGGAGGTGCCATGGGTTTCATTATGTAGTTTAGCTTGCCTGCTTGCTTCTGTTTCGGTCAGTCCACTGTAACACGGGATGGGCGAAGAGATCGTGGTTCTGTGGTAGGCTGGTAATAAACTACACCGTACTCCGTAGATCTGGACAAGTTCACAGGAGTGAGGAGTGCGAGGGGAGAAAGGCCGGGGGGTCTGACAAGCTCTTTGGCTCGAGCTGAGGGCTAGACTCTTCTCTCACTGGCCACTCCTCGATTCGAAGCTTGGTCGGTTTTAGCGGCGCGCGAGAGCTTAGGGGCAAGGGGGGTTTGGATATGTTTTGTGGAGCTTCCATGCAACTTTTTGAGGCTGTTGATGCGAAAGAGGCCCCTGCGACAAATGCCGTGAGGGGACACTAAGGGGAAAGACAGGCAGCTCGATCCTCTTTTTTGTTTCTTCTCTCTCTAGCTTTTCTTTTTCTTTGTGATCTTTGGCTAAGGCCTGTTCTGTTATCTCGTTCTGGTGTGTTCCCCCTGACGCTTGAGGGGACGAATGCAGTCTTCAGGTTATTTCTTTCTTTTTTCACCTCTCAGGATTTGGCATTGGCATTTTTTTTATTTTTTGGGGCAACTGTTGCTTACTATTGAAGTGTATGGAACGTGCCTTCCCTTTTGATATATCAAAGCCCTCTCTCCACCATCCTTACCCCCCCCCCCTTATTCACCTCATAATTGATTGCGTCTCGTTAAAGACTTTATCGCCCATTTTTTCGCGTCCATCATTCTGCTCTTAGACTATATTCCAGCATTCGACAAGCACATTCCTCGCATGCAATGTGTCGCCAATCTTTAATACAGTACCGTCTTTGATTTGACTGGACCCCATTGGATCGTCGCTTGATTCAACCATGTCCCTACTTGAGCAGCTCGGAAAAGTCGACAATCTCAACGACCCATTACCAGTCATAAATTCCCGCCCAGCAATTCTCGGAGTAACGATTTCGTTCTTGGTATGTCATAGTTCCTTATCTCTCTCACTGAGCGTGGAGGACATATGGCTGCTGGGAGTGACGAGAACCAGCAATGTTGGCGAAGAAGACTACTTGGTTCCAGCTTCCAGCCAGCCTGAGAGCTCTACCCAAATTCATTCAATCGTGTTCTGACCATTACCCAATAGTTGTTGTCCATATCTTGTGGCCTTTTCCGCCTCCATGTCCGCCTTTTCGTCACAAAGTGCCCAGGTTGGGACGACGCCCTTTTAGCTGTAGCTCTCGTATGCGTCCCCGCCCCTTTTGCATGGGAGAAAAGTTACTCCCATTGTTGCTTGTGCTTGCGGGCCTTACTCTGACCAGTTGAATCATTTAGGTCACCTCTACGCTTGGGTCAATCGGTCTCTGCTTAGGTGCGTTATTGTTCTGTTTAAATCATTCTCCCAATGACCGATACTGACAGGAATTGCTCCTCAAACAGGTGCGAATGTGGGCCTCGGAGAACACTTCGTCTTACTTGGTTTTGACGGAATGCAACGCTTCATCAAGGTACCTATTAACCCAAGCATTTCCCTTGGTGTTGCCAGCCCCGCAGCTATTCGAGTGAGAAAGCGTGCGACACGGGCCCAGGAAACGAATGTGAGCCTGACGCTGATTTTCGTGTTGTAAGGTCTTCTATATCTCCAATGCCGCATATCCAATGTCGACTGCCATTATAAAACTCGCCATTCTCTTCCAATATCTCCGACTGTTCGGCACTGAACGCCGAGTCCTCCGGTACACCACCATCGTCTTCATCTTCATTATCGCCATCTGGGGTATCTGTTACGCCTTTATAGCCTGGGTACCCTGTATGCCAGTCAAAGCCTATTGGGATTGGTCCATTACTGCCAAGACACGTTGGGGATTCGGCTCTCATAACCTCGAAACCTTTGTTGCGACCTACGTAAGCCATTCCGCAACTAACGTTGCACTGGATCTCATCGTATTTTCTATACCGATACCCTACTTTGTGCAATCGGGAGTTGATGGGAAATCGCGACGGGGTCTGATCGGCCTCTTCTTTCTCGGTGGTCTGTAAGTGCAGTGCTCATTCGACAAGGCCATTCGGCTTTTTTATTAGTCTTTATTTGTATAGAGCGCGCCTAATGACCCAAACTGACTGTTGGCCATCAGTGTAAACGTCTTATCTATCTGGCGCCTTGCCATGATTGTCCACTCTCGAGCAGGAACCCACCCAACCCTCGATCCAAGCTGGTATGCATGTGCGCCCATTGTCCTTGCTGGCCTGGAAGTAGACCTTGCTAGCATGTGTGCCTCCTTGCCTGTCTTTTGGCCCGCTATCCAGCGCCGATTTGATACCATCTTTATCACCCGGGAAGTGAAGATTACAACCGAGCGCCGAGCCAGCATTCATGAGAATGCGGAGCTTCACGTCTTATCGCCACAGCAGCAGTCGAAGCTCTACATACCGGACCCATTAGTACGGTGGTATGCCGACCCATTCAAGACATCCAAAATAATGAAAACCGAGATAGAGTCAGGTGTTGCAACTACTGCCCCTGAACCAACGAAGCAAAGCTTGCAGTTCTATAAGAATGGTTTTATGAAGTTGAAAAGGGGAAGCGAGGATCAACTCGTCGATCGTCAAGATTCGAGCAGCTCTATTTAATGATGTTTTTTTGTATCAAAGGAGGATTTATTTTGTTTATTAATGATAGACCAGTTCGTCGCGAGCACGAATGATTAGAAACGACTTTTTTTTCGAGGTTTCAATACAGGGAATGGTTTTTGCTTGCTACGGATTTAGAGAGAAATTTCATGGATAAATTTCATTCAGCAGTGATGCCTAGATGGAACCTTTTATTTAATACTTGCTTTTGTTAGCGTGGATGTTGCAGATGCAGTCGCTGTTTTTTTGATTCAAGATGTGACTTGTCAAACTGTTTACAACACTGCCATGGCCGGTATCCGCTGTACTCCGTACTCTAGTAAGTCAAGCGCTCTCGACGGGCAATTCGACTTCAATGAGACTCTCAACACCCTTGCCACCGCTCCAGATCTTGACAATCTTCAATCCTGTAATCTTTTCAATGAGATGGTACCAGTCCGCCTCAATAGAACTGAGGTTGTCTTGGACGGCAATCGGCTTTCATGAAGACCTCGTGTGAGACTTCAAGACCCTCCTCCTTCAACACCTTCCGCAACAACGACCCTTTTATCATCACCTAAGAAAGCCGATTGATTCTTTCGCTTCTGCGGAGTGGCGGCCTGCGTCTGAACAAGGCCGTCCTATCGGGATCCGTCCGAGGCAGGGGTGTTCAGAGGTCCCAAGAAATCCAAGCCCACCAGGTCCCAGGGGCCAAACACAATCACAGTTCCCCTGAGAGCTCTCGGGATCCGGGGCCCAGCTTGCTGGCCCACCTCGCAGAATCTCTCAGTATGTCGTACTCGATAGGGCCACCACCATCGACCCCGTAATTGATTCGAAGTAATTGCTTGCGCAAAGTGACCGTGGCCATCGTGCCGATGCTCGAGAATCCCAGCAACGGCTGAAGGAACAGTGCAACGTGCCAAAGACTCGTCAAGTTCTTGTTAGATTAACCATCCTTCCATGATCCGATATTTCAAAGCCTCCTTTCATATTCTCTTCCGGTCTATCTTCGAGAGGGCTTCGATTGCCTTCTCACCGCGTGTCAAGTAGCCGTAAATTCCCAGATACCATTCTTCATAATCGGCTTCGTCCCATCGCCTCTGAGACCAGGGTAGCAAATCATTTCTCAAGTTCGCTTTCTAGCCGGATGCCAGGGTCCGATTGTCTTTCAAATCAGGGAGAGCATCAAGGCTCGTTCGGAGTTAGTTTCGTAGTGCCGCTGAAGGGTGCTCAAAGTTGTCGATTTAGTTGTTGGGTAGGGGCCATGAGGGAGGGGAATCATGTCGGGAACTAATAATACGGAGTAATACTCCGTACAAAAACACACTTTCGTTCATGGTCCCCACTTTCTCT
The DNA here is from genome assembly GCA_019925285.1 of Graphium sp. VPRI43844. NCBI lineage: Eukaryota > Fungi > Ascomycota > Sordariomycetes > Microascales > Graphiaceae > Graphium > Graphium sp. VPRI43844. The sequence goes on along the minus strand of JADHKT010000209.1, from coordinate 719 downwards.
ACCTTACACTTGGCCGATTGGTTCGGGCAGAATCTCACCGCCTTGACCTTGTCTGTTATTCAAGCTTCACTTTTAATTATTCGCCCTTCTTCTTTCGAAAGTGTGTTCCGTTGTTTACGCAGGCGCCCATGCAAAGCGCACCCTCCTACGAATAGGTTCCCAGGCAGAGTAAATGTGCTCCTTCCATATGGAAGTACAGGGGACTCTTCCCAATTTAGAATTACCAAGTCAGAGTTCCCCCCAGCTCACGTTTCTCCCTCCCTCCTTTTCTTTCCTTCCCACATAGACCTTCAACCACCACACCATTCTTTTCAAAACACGCTCAACAGAAACCCTAAACTCTTCCTTCTACGTCTATTTCAAACACAATTTGATAACATGTCGGCCGAGGAATATATTCGCAAGCTCGAGGCAGACCTTGCCGCCGAGCGTCGCCTTCGAGAGCAAGCTGACCAAGACCGCGAGAAAGCCACCCGAGACCGAGACGAGGAACGTCGCCTTCGAGAGCAAGCTGACCAAGACCGCGAGAAAGCCGCCCGAGACCGAGACGAGGAACGTCGCCTTCGAGACGAGGAACGTCGCCTTCGAGAGCAAGCTGACCAAGACCGCGAGAAAGCCACCCGAGACCGAGACGAGGAACGTCGCCTCCGTCTCAAGGCCGAACTCAAACTAGAACCAAGCCAGTTCCTCCCCTGCATTCTCTATCGACATCACCTCAT
>JADHKT010000208.1:0-30523 GCA_019925285.1 Graphium sp. VPRI43844 | reverse complement strand
CATAAAGGTCTAGAAGCCCAGAGTTTGGGTCGTCTGACAGTTGTCCAGCGTAGCTGGCATCATCTACCGCCGGCTCCTCCTTGTGACTGCCCGGACAATGGTCGCAGGTGTATAGGGGTCCGTCCTCTCCCGGGGCACGGGGAGGTGTCATCAGGTCTCTTTCCTCCTCATCGTCGGTACGCTCCTGAACAGTTCCGCGGTGAACTTTGAGAAGCTTCAGAAGCCGTGGGATCAACACAATATACCCCCGGCCCCGAAGAGACACTCTGAAATCGCAGGCCACCCTCTAGAGAGAGAGTTTCTGCGAGCTGAACTAGATCACCTCGAAAGTCATAGATCTATGGGATCATGGGAGGAGGTCAGCGAAGGAGACCCTCAGATCTTAGAAGCTGGAAGGGTTCTGGATTGTATGTGGGTGTATACCTACAAGTTCGATCCAGGAGGCCTTCTGGTCAAATGCAAGGCCCGGTTAGTGGTCAGAGGAGATCAAGAAAAAAAGGGTGTTGAGGACACTTACGCCGCAACCCTCGCTGCGCTCTCTTTTCGACTTCTGATCGCTCAGGCGGCGGCGTATGAGCTCTGTGTGAAGCAATATGACGCTGTCAACGCTTTCGTACACGCTCAACTCGAACATCTAGTGTTCATGAGAACCCCGGCAGGGTACCGGAGGAGGGGGAAGGTTTTGAAGTTGAAGAAGGCTCTGTACGGCTTGCGAATATCACCACTTCTGTGGCAGAAGGCGGTTAGCAAGCAGTTGCGAAAGCAGGGTTTCACACAGGTTAAAGACGAACCTTGTTGTTTTACAAAAGGATCGCTAATTATCCTAAATTGGTTGATCTCAAGGTCAAGGCCCCTTCGGTGCCTCTATCACCACATGCAGACCTTCAACCGAATACCAAAACGGCTCTATACAAGGAAAAGAAACGATTTCAGAGGCTAATTGGATCGCTACTTTACGCCGCAATCAGCACACGCCCTGATATCGCCTTTGCAACGGCGAGGCTGGCGAGATTTATGGCAAATCCCTCAGAGAACCATATCTCGCTTGCTGAGGGCGTCATACGATATCTTTACGCCACTCGAGACCTCTGCCTGGCTTACGGAGGAGAGGGAGCTTGCGAGAGAGGCCTCGAGGTCACAAGTGACGCTTCTTTCGCTGATGATCAGACCGATCGGCGTAGCTCGCAGGGTCACACAATGAAGCTATTCGGAGGCTTATTTGCGTGGAAAGCTAGCAAACAACAGAGGGTAACAACCTCAACAACTGAAGCCGAGTTATTAGGGATCTCAAATACAGCGAAGGAAGGGATGTTTGTGAAGAGGGTCATGAGGGACGTCGGGATAGACGACGAAGAGGTGTTGCGAATTGGGAACGATAACCAGTCGACAATCGCAACGATTCAGGGGGCCAGGGAGCGGCTTCGCACAAAGCTTCGCCATGTCGACATACATAATATGTGGCTTCGTGAGAAGGTCGAACAGGGCGAAATAGAGCTGTTCTACATACCGACCAGCGATATGACAGCTGACGGCTTCACGAAGGCACTACCAAAAGGCAAATGGAGGCGATTCCTCACACAGATCGGGATGGAGAGACGGCCCGCAGAAGTGGTTGAGATGTCTAAAATCTCGTGATCCATTTTGTGGCCTATTTTTTGACCTCTTGATTCTGTTGTGTTCCCCTTGATCTCCACCTGAACCTACTCCGTACACACATATTAATTTGTGTGTGTGGGGTTTATCCTTCTATCCGAAATCCTGATTTCATCATCTCCGTAACCCCCCTACATGAAAGTCAAGCAAGCGGGGCTAGAAAAGAGGTGTGCTGGGAAGAAGAGTAGGGCTCTTTTGGGTGGTCTGGAAGAATTGCGGGTAAAAAGAGACAGCTTAGCGTAGTCACTGGCCCTATGAGATCCGTTCTCCCGGGCGTAATAAACTCTATCTATCTACATGAAAGTCTCTATACATCAGAGCCCATTTTGTCCAACAACAAACAACTTAATTCCTAGATATTAATTTTGCTCTCGCATCAAGGAACAAGGCCTCAGCTTATGAAAGGAGAAGAAAACTGATCACTAAATTTGGTGAATTGCGGAATGCGGCGTGCGGCGTGCAGGCTTAGAAATCTTTGGTATGGGAGGTGCAGAGGTGTGGTGTGGTGTTACGACCAAGCCTAGGCCGCCCCCTAGTGAAACTGACTTTGCTCAATCGGCGACCACCACTTCTCCATATCAGAAAACCCCCAGAACGCCCTTAGCCCCCAGATCCCATGTATCTAGGAAGCCGGTTCGTTACATGTGGCCGCACATTATTATCTCATTCCCACCCAAACAGTTTTGTATTCAGTTTTGTTTATTTACAGATTCGATTCACGTACGGGGTACATTCTTGTAGGACGGATAAAATTGTTTTCTTCTTATTTTAACCCCCTTGCCCTTTAATTCCTATTACCCGATCGCGTAATTCCAGGCACCAAGCTTACCAATTCATCGTACTCGCCTGAACTTTTCAAGAGATCCCAGAAGGCACCTTCCCTTCGAACGAGCTCTGAAGGTGTACCAATCCTGTGATACGTTAGTGACAACGACCAGTAGGTGGTTTATGACTGGTGATAACATACTCTTGAACTTGTCCCTCCCCCATAACAATGACCCTGTCGTAATCGATGATTGTTCTTAAGCGATGCGCGATGGTTATAATGGTTGAGTGGGCGAACTCTGATCGGATCAGTTCCTGCATGTGGCTATCGGTCTTGTGATCAACAGAAGCTGTAGCTTCATCCATGATGATGATCTTGGAGCGGCGGCAAATAGCACGAGCAAGGCCAATTATTTGTTTTTGGCCATTGCTAAAGTTTTTGCCGCCGTGGATCACAGGTGTGTGCGGGTGTAACTTGAGCCGTGAATTTGAGCTTTGGCTTGTGGAAGGGTTGGGTTCAATCCAACTACATTCGTCGAGGATGTCATTCAGTTCTGTTTCTCCTAGCGATCCCGTTGGATCTAGGTTAAACTGCACATCTCCCGTGAATAATGCCGTGTCTTGTGGAATAAATCCAATGCTTGTGCGAAGACGGCGGAGGGCGATTGATTTAATGTCGATTCCATCAACCAGGATACTTCCACATGATATATGTGTTGACCGTAAAAGAGAAAGCCCAAGGGTACTTTTTCCACTTCCTGTCCGACCGATGATGGCGATCCTCTCTCCAGACTTGATAGTGAGGTTAATATTTCGCAAAACATCAGGGCCATCTTTGCCGTATCTCACGTTCACGTGTTGGAACTCGATACGTCCCTGTGACGGCCAAGAAGCCGGAGCCAGATCACTCGGGCTAATTTCTTGTTGCCCTTCCTCGGTGAGAGAGTCTTCCTCCGGCTCGATATCGACATATTCTGAGATACGCTGGAATGAGTTCAACTCTACTTCCAACTCGTTCATATTCCTGACCAGCGTCAAGATTGTTTGACTGAGGCCAATTGCGTTGGTCAAAGAAAACCCTACAAGGCCAGCAGAATCGGAGCGGTAGTAGGCGATGCAACCAGCTGCTCCGGCGATTGTCGCAGCACAGAAGTCGGATCGGATTGAAACCCAACGATTGCAATTGAATTGAGCTTCGTAGGCCCGCATGTAAACGGCGACCTTCTCTCCAAGGAGCTGTTGAAAAATGTCATCCATGGAGCGGCGTCCTCGGATGACGGCTATGCCCGCAGTAGTGTCGCTGAAGTGGGAAAAGATAGGGGAGAAGCTCACGGCGCATAATCTCTTAATCGAGACCTCAGCACGTGAGTAAAGTTCGCCTGTCACGAACCCCAAAAGACAGATGATTGCAGCCGGAAGGGCAAAGATCGGCATGATGGAAGATATGCTTGCAAGCCGCAGGATAAACCGGATTCCGTTGTCGAGACTCATACGAAGCCAGTCCACAAGCGCCGAATCCATTGATTGTGTGTCTGGGCCGAAGCGGTTGATAATTTGTCCAGTGGGCGTGTGATCAAACCACCATATTGGCGCATAAACGACCGCCTTTGTAAGTTTGTTGTGCATGGTTCGTGCAGCTTGCCACCCGCCACGCTGGAAGTTGAAATTGTTCATACTTTGGAGAAAGATGAAAGAGAAGACTGTCCCCGTATAGATGAGAAGGTACAGACGGACTTTGGAGCGGGGAGCCGAGGTGGAGAGCCTCGTCCAGAACGAGAGCCAAAGCGTGATGGAAAAATATGCAATCTGTACGAGAAAAGCGCTAAAGATAGCAGCCAAGGCCGCGGTATAACCACCGAACAGTAGGAGGTACTTCCATACTGTGATTCACGAGGACAGGATCAGCACGATTCAATTATGGGGATCACAGGATAGCCTATGAGCTTCTTGGAGACTTACTGAATAGTCGGGGAACTCGCCCCGACGCCCGCTTTTCCTGCAGCTCTGTACTTGGAAGTAACACGGAGGAATCACCCAAATCTGTGGAATTCGTTATCGACATGAGAGAAGATGAGATGCTCGATTCTAAGGATTCGGTTGAACTCTCAACCTCTGTTGGTACCTCGGAAGCAGTGCTGTCATGCTCAGGCTTGGATGCTTCCTTGATGAGCGAGACGGCACCATGATCGAGGAAAACAAGTAGACTCGCATCTTCTATGGCAGAGGCCAGATGCGTCACCAGGATCACAGTTCGGTTTGCTAACAATGGGCTCTTAAAGCACCGATTATAGACTTTTGAAGTAGTATCAGTGTCTAGTGCAGAGAATACATCGTCAAGAAGCAAAGTCGCGGCGGAGGAATACAGGGCCCGTGCTAAAGAGATTCTTTGCTTTTGGCCACCGGAAAGAGACGATCCTTGCTCTCCTACCCTGGTGAGATCACCATGTGGTAGCTGCATTATATCGTTGAGGAGGTCGCAGGCGTCCAGTATTTGATTGTACCGCTCCTCATCAAAGTCGCTGTAGAATAAAATGTTTTGTCGGATGGAAGTGTTCTCTAGCCATGCTGTCTGTGGGACATACGCAACATCCCGAGGGCAGTAAACCTCGCCCGATTCGTGGATAGTTTCACCGAGGAGGGAGAGAAGGGTAGAGGATTTTCCACTCCCCGTCGGACCAGTAATGACGTTTAGTTTGTTGGGGTGGAACGAAATGCTGAGTTTGCGGAGTCTGAATCGTGCGCTTGAGGATACACGGAAGGAAGCATTGCAGAACATTGGCTGACCATCGGGGTGGTTTTTTTTCTCCGTGTCAGAGGTCAAAAATTTATCGATGCGCCTGACAGATTCACGGCCTTGGGCAACCCATGACACCACTTTGGTGAGCCACACATACTGTGAACGCAGAGTTTCAGTGATTGCCAGTGCTGTAAAGGCTGTTGGCGCAAGAAGAGGTCGGTCCGTGAACAACACAAGAGACGAGAACATAGCAAGAAGGCTGACGAGCGATAACATGTCTCCAGTCATGGTAACAAGTACTGATACCATGCTGCGAGACCAGATTTTTCCTTGCTCCCTGACACGAGCTTCGTGGATATCTTGCACAATAACGCGATCCCAACCAAAATACTTGATGGTGCGAATGGAATGGATGTATTCCGAGATCTTTGACAACCGCGCATCAGTTGCCTGCATCACGGCTCTCTGCACTCGCGATAATCTGCCAGACAAGATGGCTGACAAAGGGGTCAAGCATACAAGCACCGTAATCCCAACGAGGGAAGGCCATCCCAGGATTCGATACAAAAAACCCATTGCCACCGAAGTCGAGACAATGCTCCCTGTAAAGGCGTAAAACACATCCGACATGTTTGAGATAGACTCTGCATCGTAAGACACAAGAGTGTCGGTTTTAATACCGTTTGGCGCCGGCGCATCTTGCGAATTAGCTTCCTCGTTGCCAGCTGAATCGTGTGTCCCCTCCACGCGGGATGTGATCATTTTATGGTACACTTCTTGGATGACCGTGGCCTTGGAGCGGACGAGAAGCCTTGTGCTGAGAAAAATGGACCGCTGGTAGCATACTGAACGGAGCATGGGGCCAAAGAAGAGTAGCATGATCCACATAAACGGATGTAATACCAAGTCATTGGTGCTCATGTCCGGATTGTCTAGGTAGCCGAGGAGGTGAAACATCGATAGGGGACCAATGTACTCCACGGTGCCTGTGAGAGTGGCCCAAACGATGATGGATTGAATATCACTGCTGAAAACTCGCAGAAGGACAGACAGGATCTTTCCATTGCGGGCACGGGTCTTGCGCATGTGAGAAAACAACAGTATGGGAGCGTCGTATGCTGGGAGTGCGGGGAGATCTTCCATGGCAAGGTCTTTGGAAAAGCCGCGCAGGATGATCCCTGTTAGCCACTCGTAAGACATGTAATAAGAGAACCAAGAACATGTCTCTTCTGGTGAAAGCTTCTCCTCAGGTGCTAGGGGATCGATTTCCGCAGGCATAGGTGAGGGTTGTCGAGGCATTGTGAATGATATCATTTGGATTGCCATTAAGCAGCCGAGTTGGAGGTTGTTATCGAGTGATGGCCGATACACTGACCCTATGACAAGCAAAGGGAGGATCGATTGGATCATTTGAAGAACCATGAATGCGAAAATCAGTACTGCACAATGGTGCCTTGCATTAACCGGGTAAGAGGGTGTCTTGGAGACAAGAAAGTAGGTTTCCACAGTCAGAAGATAGCAGAGTGAAACTACCTTGAGCCATGAATTTGTTGTGAAAGCTGACCGAATGGCCAAGGCCATTGTTGTGGTTGTGAGTAAGATCTGGGGAACGACATATGGCCAGTTTTTCCAACGACGCTGTTGAGGAAATCTTTTTGAACACCGTTTGGTGTACTGACAGTACCATGTCCATGATAACTGTAAAAGAACAGTGACAAGTGATAAAAAACTGAAGACTGCGTGGATTCCGCCCTGCGAAACCACATCTGACCAAGATTCGGTGCGATGCCGCCAATACCTCCTGAAAATTAAGCCGTTAGTTCATTTAGCTACCGGCATTGTGTAAGACGGTTGGGCACTGTACCTTTGAGAATATTCTGAATCTATCACCAACTGAGAACTTCCACGGGGTATCATGGCTTCTGCAACACCGGCAAGCGATGATAACTTCTCTCTAGGCATTTTGGAACTCTTGCGATTACACGCAGAAATAGATTATCGTCTAGAACTTTTACATGGCCGAAGATAGCATGGGCCATATGCTGTTGTTTTGAGTGCCCAGAGCGCCGCAGTTCAACCCAGTAGGAATATTTACTAATGATACTAAGCATGGCGGGTCGGGTCAGCTTCGTTTGGATAAGGCGATCAAAATTTCCTAATTCGGAAAGTTCATCGGCATTCCTTAGATGGGTCATGATCCGATACCCCAGAATCATTCCACGACTTGGACAGACAGACGCTAAATTAAGAGGACTTGGAACAGGGTCTATTAGTGCTTCAAATGGTGATAACCGTGAAGAAGCTACTAGTAAGAGAATTACGCCAGAGTAATTGTATGTGTAAATTTGTGTCATAATAACTATCTAAAGTAAACAAGGGTTTCCACCATATGTGTCAATCATAGCCCTTCAATCCATCATGGCTTTGTCAAAGTTCCGAATAAGATCTATTACATTCGGTTACTTAGGGAAGTTTTCTAGATGTAGATGCAAACTTACCATAGTATAATCTCATGCCCTCCAAATGAGCACTCATCTCCATGCGTTCGTCCACCCCATGTGTATTAAGCCGCGTCCCGTCTCTCGAGGGCGTGTAACGATATATATTCTTTGTGAGGTTCCAGTAATGCAAAGTGTCTGTGTTTCCTGTCATGGTGCTTCCGACAGGAACGACCGTCTTTCCTTGCCCCGACTCGGTGCTTTCAAATACAGAACGTACGGTCCCGCTGAAGAGTGTCCAGACTTCGTTATTGGTGGGGGAGATGGGGGAGGGCTCTACGAGGCGAACAGCCTCAACTTTCAAATGCTTGTCAGTATCGTCAGAGTGTAGCTCATCAAATGCGACGCTATGCTTGCGAGCAATGGGCTTGATAACATTATTGATGTGCTGCATGACCATCGAGCCCGACTCATGAAGGGCGACACGGTGATTGACAAGGATTATCACGTTCTCAGGAAGTGCATTCACTTTGATTCCTCCTGCTATCACATCGACAGCCTGACTGGTCTCCATGAGCCATCTATCCTCGGAGCCCCCGGCAGCGATTCGTTGTGCGATTTCGAGTTCATCGTCAGTGCGCAACGCTTCGCGGAGCCAAGGTTGAACCTGATCGGGGGAGTATTTTGTTCGGCACTCCAAGACACGGCGGAAAGGGTTGTCTTGTGTAAGTCGGGGTGTATATAGCTCATCTTCCAAAGCCAGAATGACGTCTGCTGCGATCCCGATGCCGGTATGAGGAGGGGGTCTTGAACTATGTCCTCCGTTGACAGACAACGATAGTTGAACGTCCAAGTACCCCTTTTCACCAACTCCGGGGTAGGCGTAGAGAATGTCACCAACAGTCTGAACGCCCATTCCGCCTTCATCCAAGGCAAACAGGAACGAATTAGGGCCCCAACGGTCGATGAGCACCTGGCTTAGTGTGGTCGCGCCCTGGTCACCGCCGGTCTCCTCGTCAAACCCGAAGGATAAAACAATAGTTCGGCGCGGAGTGAATGATTGGTTTAGAAGATTTTCAATGACAGAAAGTAGTCCGATGAGCACGTTCTTGCAGTCAGCGGATCCACGGCCCCAAATAAAAGATCCGTCGTAATGTCCTTCGTATGGTGGGTAGGTCCAGTCGGAATGTGAGCCTGCAGGGACGACATCTTGATGTGCCATCAACAGAATGGGCTTCAATGTCGCATCGGTCCCTTGGAATGTGTACAGCAGACCATATCGGTTCACCTTTTCTAGTGTAAGCTTCAAATGACTACAATTTTATCAGTTAGAACATCGTCTCAGGGGCAATCACAGAAAGAAGTAGAAGGGGTTGGACGAACACGAGGGGAAATAATTCTGCCAGACGGCCATGGAAGGTATCGAAGATTTTCCAGCGCTTGTCCCCCCAGACTGAGCCATTGTCATCGTAACTCTCAGTTGGGACCTGGACAGCGGCGCTTAGGCGCTTAACTTGAAGCTCGAGTTGACTAGAACTCATCAAGTGTTCGCTAGACGGGAGGCCATCGTCTGGGGTAACAATGTCTGGCAATTGGCACCACTCTTGGATATCAGAATTACTAGGACGGAAACTGTTGTTATAAAATCGTCCTTGAATGGCACTGACGGTGGCATAGTGCAGTGTGATGAATAGTAAAGAAGAGACGCATAAAACGGGTAATAAGAACGGGCGAAGGCGTCCAAGTTCTAGCCTTTTGGTGTCATGGTAGCCACCAACAAGTAAACTTTCCGACTTCATCTTGAAAATGAAGTAATAGCAAACATGTATAAGCTTAAGCTCAATCTTTGCTTTTCACTACACATGTAAGATTAAGAGGTCGATTTTACGAGATGCCACATCCAGGAGGGCAAGAGGGCAATCGCAGACTACAAACAACAATACCGATTACTTTCCTTCACTCCAACACACATGAGCAGATGTCGCAATAATTGAAGGGGGGGCAGAGACCAGAGTAGTAGAGTGAGTGGGTGGGACTGGGGCGGTCGGACTGAAGCGACTGACCTACCTATTTAGGAAATGGGCCCCCGAAGCATTAGCTAGCAAATGATATCGGATTTGACCTGCCGTGATTTTGATTCTCATGGTAACATTTATTCTTTCACACAAGTGAGACTGCACTATTGTAACTTAACAGGATAAAACGAGAGAAGAAGGCCGGGGAGGGGGGCTGCTCAGATAATGAACAAGCCAGTGGACTCCCTCATGACCTCTAGATAGTCAACCTTGCATCCTTCCTTAGCTTGTCTTTCGAGCACTTTCTCTAGAAGTACTCGGGTTTTGCCGACATTGCCACCCCAAAGCTCAGCTTCGGAAAGTGTCTTCAGGATCCAGTCTTGGTACACCAAGTCCGTGGTCTCAATGCCGGCCATGAACAAAATTCGAGGCCAAATATTTTGAGGCGATGGTGGGCGATATCGACAAACCCAGGAGTTTATGCGGACTATCCTCACAGCTGCTCCTTCTGCTGTGATCAGATTTCCTTCCATGTTTGAAGCAATCGACTCTGGTAAGGCGCGATAGAAACAGATCACAAGACAGTAAAATGAGGCGAGGAGCAGGAGGTTATTGAACTGTTTTGTTGTGATTTTACGTGGAGGTGCTCTCGTGTTTTCTAAGACAGTTGAGAGCATGGGGCTTATTGAACCTTCGTCCATCAGGCGTCTTTCGAAAGTTTCCAAATCAGAGCGGATTGTCAACCATGCAGCCAGGGGCGATTGGAAGCCGCGTCGATGCAGGTGTGCAATGCGTCCTTCCATAGTGTCGAGCTCAACGTTCAAGTGTAAACACATCTTCAAGCTCAATACACCTGAAGCCGGGCCACCGCTAGAAGCGACAATGTCCAGGAAATCGATATCGGAGCGGAAAAGCTCGAGATTCTGTAGTAAATGGCCAGCATTGCCGATCCAGGCGGCACGCCCATCATAAGCGCCTAACCATACAAGGATGCGGGAGCCAATTGGCCCTAATGGGGTTGCTTTTCCTCCCGCTTTTTGATGGCGTTGATGCGCATAAATGAGGTCGGCTGCGAACTCAAGATGTCGACAGAAGGAATCGACATCGCGAGCTGATAGGAGTTCAAATTGTAGCGCGAACCAGATGGTCACGAGGGATAACTCAAAATGATGAGCCACATCCGGGTCTTCGTGGAGAAGAGATATGGCATGTGCATACCGTTCATCTGATGCTTGGATTGTTTCGGAATCCATCCTCGTCTGGCCAAGGTGTAATCCCGTCCAAGCCATGATGACGTTGTACAGAGGCGAATAAAACAGAGCCATGTTGCTGAATATTTGGCTGTACATATTTTCATCACCAGATGATCGTATTCTCGTGAATCGAGTCATGACATTCATATAATGTTGAATGAGTTCATGATCATGTGGCCCGATGAGAACCGGCCCTTCATTCACATTGGGCTCTGAAAGTAGAGGCTGGTTGGAAGGAGACGGAGATTCAGTAACCAACGGGTCAGCCGGGGTTTGATTAGGGAGAAAAAGCCAGTCGTCACCGAGGAAATCGAAGCTCATGTTCAGGTCGAATGATGTAGGAACGAAGTACCCTGACTGAGGGGTATCTTGAGCATTAATCTGAGCGGCCAGCATGGGCACAGGCATTGAATCCTTGCCTCCTGGAGGCGGTACATGGCTCGCAAAGGTGTCCCGGAAAGGAACACCGGAGGCTAACAAATGATCCGGCGAACGGGGTTGAGATGGTGTTTGTAGATGAGGCTCGAGCAATAAGGGATTTGTCAAAGTACTGACTGGAGAGGCTTCCTGGTTGTCAATCTTCGAAGGGGAATGGTGTGGAGATCCAGCATGTTTAGGAGGTGAGGGATCCGGGGTAGGCGTTTGCTTTTTCGGCTTGGAGTAAGGTGAATTCACAAAGCGTACGCGATATCGAGACACGGGTTCAGTAGAATTGCCAGACACTCCTGGCTGGAATGAACAGACCAATTCGAGACGAAGACATGCGCCACATTTCGGCTTCTTTTCATCACACCGAACCTTTCTTCGTCTGCATGTTTGGCAACCTAATCACGCGGAGGGATTAGCCAGGGGCATTAGGCAATGGAGGACTGCAATGGAGTGGGCTGTCGAACCTGTCTTGGACCTAGCCACGCGAGCTCGGGCCATTCAGAATGTCCTGGAGGGGTCGCGCCACGCGACCAATTGCGGAGGTCGGTATGGAAAATGTATGAGAGACAAGCTCCAGCTCGCAAACCAAGAAAGATTATTGGGAGGAGGGCGTGAGTGCTGTTTGCCGAGCGTTTATGCTGAGAGTGGGCCTCTGAAGACGGTCAGTGACAGCTGGAAATGAAGATCCAGGGTCTTAAACTTGGTCGGTTAGATTATTGAGGCCGAAGTAGACAAAAGATTTACGAGAATTGTCTAGAGAGCTGATGGATGAATGCCTGGGATTAGGAAGAGGAGAAGGGCGAGCCCGCGAGTCGCATCGGCTGCATGCAACCTCCCTGAAAGATAAGGAACGTAATCCCAGCTTTAGCGCATAATTTCCCCTCTTGTTCACTGAAACCCCTTTCTACCCAAGATGCGTAATGACCGTTTAGGGGGGTTGCAGCACTAACGTTTTGTTCATGTCTGTCCAGACCGTATGTTGAGATAACTCTAGCTTCATATTTTAGCGCCATCGACAACAATCTTTGCCTCATTCAGTAAGTTTGTCGGCTCTTTTGACGCTTGCACGATAAGCTGGATCCACCAGATAAGACTTGCATTTCCCCCGCAAAATGCAAAAAGTTGTGATAACCGTCTGTGCTTTCATGTCACTGTCGCGGTTGCTATTAGATCAGTCCCTGCCCATGGGTTGACGGACGACTATTTCTCTTGGATCCATGGCCACCTCGTCTTTTCACTCCAAGGACAAGACCCAGGAACCGAATACCTTTGTTCAATCATTTTTGTATCTTTGCTTTGTCACTCCTTCGACATGGCAGACCTCTCGGAGAAGAAATCAAATGAGTTCGTGAAGAAGGTAGACTCGTTGGCCGATGGGGTCTCGGCAGAATATGACAAGGCGTTCAAGTTTGCGTCGGAGCATCATTCTGGGCCGTTGAGCCAGGAGGATAACCGTCGCATTCTTCGCAAGATTGACCTTCACCTTCTCCCACTGGTACGTGCAAGTACCCAAGCACGCGACATAGGCAATGGGCTAATCGGCACGTTTTTGACAGATGGTTATCACCTACACCCTCAACTTCATGGACAAGAATGCTCTGTCTTACTCGGCAAACTTTGGATTGATTGACGACAATGTAAGTCTAACTTGCGAGAAAGAGTGGAGTGGCAGAGTGACAGACAAAGGGGTTGAGAAGTACGTGCTGTAGATGAGAGTTGTTGGTGTTAGACCATCTTCAATGCTGACCCTGACCCTTCTCCTTTTCTTCAGAAACTAGTCGGCAAGCAGTACAGTTGGGCCTCTGGCTCTGTTTTCTATCTCGGTAATTCATGTCTTTTCATAAAACAAAACTTTCAAGTCGTAATATCTGAAGACATTCTAACCATACCTGGCGTGCAGCATACATGGTCTCGCAGCCAATCGTGGCTCGGCTCATCGTTCGGTTCCCTGTTGGACGCGTCGTTGCCACTGCCACGATCCTCTGGGGCGCTGTCCTGATGACCATAGCGGCATCTCGCTCTTTTGCTAGTCTCATGACCATTCGTGCTATCCTCGGTTGCCTCGAGTCTTGCATCAACCCTGCTTTCATCATCATCTCGGCACAATGGTGGACAAGAGAGGAACAGCCACTTCGTATCACTTTTTGGTACCTCGGAAACTCCATCGGCCAAGTTTGCGGAGGTCTCCTCGGATACGGTATCGCTCACATCAATTACCACGCCATGCCAAGCTGGGCCTGGTTCTTCCTCATCTTTGGTTCCATTACCATTCTTTATGGTTCCTTCTTGATGTATTACCTACCCGACTCACCCCTCAATGCCCGCTGGCTCAGCGAACAGGAGCGTGCCATGGCTATCGAACGGGTGCGCGCCAACCGAACCGGAATTGAGAACAACGTTTGGAAGTGGTCGCAATTCAAGGAATGCGTTCTTGATATTCAATGCTGGATCCTCGTCCTTATTTTCTTCCTTGACGACATTCCTGCTGGAGGCGTTGCATCCTTTGGAAGTATCGTCGTCAAGGGATTCGGCTTCAACAAGCTGTACTCGACTCTGCTTCTGGTACCTCTTGGCGTCATTCAGGCAATTTGCATTTTGTTTGGTGGCTATATGACGAGCCGATTCCAGAATATCCGGTGTTGGTTGATTACTGGTTCGTAGTACTAATCCACCCACTCACAGTTTCATATAAGTCTAACGCAAACGGTCTCATAGGATGTCAATTCCCTGCTCTCATTGGCGCTGTCCTCCTCTACACATTGCCTCAGACCAATCGACGAGGCCTTTTAGGTTCATACTACATTGTTCAAACCCACGGAATCGTTGGAACTTTGACAATGTCCTTGGTCGCGAGTAACTTTGCTGGGTACACGAAGAAAGCAACAGCGTCAGCCATGATGTACATTTCCTTCTGCGTTGGTCAGGTCGCCGCCCCCCAATTGTTCTTGCCCAAGGAAGCTCCTAGATATAAGTCTGCCTTCTTAGCCTCCTTTATCTGCTTCGCCCTATGCATCGTCTTCAGCGTGCTCTTGAGGTTCTATTTGCAGTGGGAGAACTCGAGGCGAGACCGGCTTGCGGGCTCTCAGGTAACCGAAACCGAGGCCGGAGGCGAGTTCCTGGATCTTACAGACAAGCAACAGAAACTTGTCTTCCGTTATGTCATGTAAATGATTAGCTCATGAGATGGTCTCTGGTTCGGGAGCGAGTAGTGTCATCATTCACTCCTCTCTACATTTTTTGGCAAGCTAGTTAAGAAGAAGTTTCTCGGCCTTTTTTTGGGTTTACTGTAATAGTTGGTAGTTAATACCGAAGTCCATCTCCACATAACCACATCTTTGTCACTGAAAAATCACAATTGACTGTGAAGGAAACTCTCTGCAGAATGAGTAAAGCACTAAAACCCGACTCTTTGGTATCATGAACCTAACTATCTTCGGCACAGTTAATCTGACAGTTTCTCTATGATATTGAGAAATTCTTATTGGACAGATAATCGACGCATGTTGAAGGAATTATGGGGAGGGTCGTTGGAGAATTATGAATTGTCACACTATGTCAGCGGATTAATAGTGGCTCGATATCAAGCACCCACCCATAGCCCATCGCCTAACATATTTCCTGTTAAGGTAATATCCCTGCCGAGCTCCATCACAACACCAAGCGAAGCGAGTAAGCAATCATGTATATCTAGCAAATTAACACCGACAAGAAGATAAAGTTTTAGTAATTGGGCATCTTGAACAACTCTTAAGAGTGAGACGGGCTCATTGTCCTTTTTTCTCAATCGTTACCTAGTTAGTGTCTTGGCTATATCTCATACCAAGAAATGCATCTCAGTAGCAATTGCCAACGATGGTCGAAAAGTTATTACTAAACCCACGAGCGTCTCCGCGGGGGGTTCGAAAGACCGGACCGGCAATTGACAAGAATACCGTGTTAAGCGTGCTGGTTGCAGTTCTCACAACACTATTACTCTCCAATCAATGGCGAAATGCGACCACTTGGCAGACAAGCCGCGAAACGATCGCGAAACGAATTTCCATCTCCGAACTCGAATATGGGAGGCAGCAGTGTAGCCTTCACCGACAACGCCCTGTTGTGGACAGACACCTTGCTCAATCGCGATTGTCATCCGCAAACCCAGCTGGCAAGCGAACTGTTCTTGTCAACGCCACACTGATCAATGGCGACGGAGAAGTCACATACAACGTCACAATTGAGTTAAATGAGAAGATTATAAGTAGAGTTTCCACAGGCTTCGCACCACCTGCTAATGCCGAAGTCATCGACTTGCATGGCCGAATCATAACTCCGGGTTTGGTGGATATCCATTCCCACGCTGGAGTACGCGAAACCCCTCAACTCTGGTCTACCGAGGATGTCACGGAGATTTCATCGCCGGTAACTCCATGGGTTCGGGCAATTGACGGTTTCAAGCCCCAGGACCAAGCCATTCAGGTCATTGGAAGCGGTGGTGTAACTACATCGCTCGTTCTCACAGGAGCCAAGAATCTCATTTCAGGAGAAGGCGTCGTGGTCAAGATGAAAAAAGCAGACTCGGTAGCGGATCTCCTTGTCAACATGACAGAAGCCGGAGGGAAGCCACAGCGATATCTCAAAATGGCCATGGGTGAAAACCAGAAGAGGCAATTTGAAAATGTCCCCGGGGGTCCTTCTACAAGGCTCGGGGAGTCATATTGGTTCCGAAAAGCATACGACAACGCACGGATATTGATGAGAGATCAAGACAGGTGGTGTGAAAACCTAGCGGACCCTGAATTTTTAGTCACTGAGGAGTATCCTCGGTCCCTCGAATGGCAAACTCTAGTTGATGTTCTTCGCGGCGATGTACGTGTTAATATCCATGGATACGAAACAGAGGATGTTCTTGCCATGTTTGACCATTCGGACGCGTTTGGCATCCCCATCACTGCCCTCCACCACGCGTTGCATTCGGACCAGATCACCAGGCAGATTAAGGACAGGGGGATTGCTATTGTCGGATTCTCTGACTCGTGGGGTGACAAGAAGGAACTCTACAACGTCAGTTCCTATCTACCGAAGAGAATCGCAGTTGAGGGGATCCCATTTGCTCTCACACGAGATCACCCTGCTGAGCATGGACAATGGCTCGCCTACGAGGCCCAAATCGCTCACCATTTTGGCCTTGATGAAAAGCACGCAATCTCATCCATTATTGGCGAGCCTGCCAGACTCTTAGGTCTTGACAATAGGTAAGCCAGTTATCTTCCATTGAATTGTTTCATCTCTTTACTGACAATGGCCAGACTCGGCTTCGTTCGTCCAGGGTATGACGCCGATCTCGTAGTTTGGGACCGACATCCGCTTCGAGTTGGTGCAACACCACTGCAGGTGTTCATAGAGGGTGAAAGTGTTGCTAGAGCACCGCAAAGCCTTTGGGACACCTCGTTAGCTCAAAACTTCGATACAGAGTCACCACGCTCCCGACCTGCTGGTCCTATTGATGAATCATGCACGCCTGGACAGTCAAGTCTTATCATCAAGGGGCTAAAACAAAGCTTTATGAGCGGGAATGGGCAAGGTAAACTTCAGGGTGCCAACATGACTGCAGTTATCATTGATGGAAAGCTCGTATGTATCGGCAAAAAGGACTGCGAAAGCCAGGCCCACGATGCACAAGGGAGCGCGATTCCTACCATCCATGTCCAGGATGGTTATATGCTTCCGGTACGTGAATTTCACCCACTACTTGTTTAAGGCATCAACAAAACTGATTTGTGACTTGGTACCACCACAGGGCTTGACGATCGTAACTCGTCAGCACGGTTTAGTTGAAATGCGCCAGGAACCCTCTACAGCTGACGGCTCTTCGGACGGATATGACTATGCAAAGCCCTTGTCCAGCAAGTTCGGTATCAAGTTTGACGGTATTCACTTGCAACGAGCCTACCGGGGCGGCATCACGCGAATTGTTACCCCTCCCTTGACTACGGGGTCATTTCATGGTATCAGCAGTGCTTTCCGATCCGGAGCGAAGAGTGGTAAGTACCAATAACTTCCGTTACCTCTCTATCAAAAGAAGCATCATCTAATATACTTGGCTACCAGTGTTGGATAGCGGAGCCATTGCAAAGGATCATGCAGCATTGCATTTCACAATTGGCCATGACGGCAAGAGTAAGTATTCCCCAATATTCGCATCAAATAGCAAATCCTTGCTAACAGGACTTTTTCTTCGGTCATTAGGTTCCAGGGCTCCTTCCATAACCTCACAAATAAGCACCTTGCGTGACCTGCTCACCATCGATAAGCATATCCATCCAATTTACGAAAAGGCAGCTACTGGTGGAGTTCCCGTTGTTGTCTACACGAATAACAAGGACGTCATGGCACATTTAGTAGCCCTGAAAAAGGAAACAGGGGCGCATATTGTTATTATCGGGGGTGCCGAAGCATACTTGATCGCTTCGGAGCTGGCAGAGGCTAATATGCCAGTGATCATGGCGCCATTCTGGGGCTGCGAACCGCTCACTTGGGAGGGTCGCAATTGTCTCCCCGGCCCTCCTCTAACAGAGCAATATGGGCCACAAATATTAATGGAACAAGGAGTCAAGGTGGCCATATCGAATTGGGAAGACACGAACAACCATATTCGCAACAGCATCTGGGAAGCGGGCTGGATCGCGGGTCCAGGGAACGAGAGCCTAGCACTGGATCTTGTGTCTAAGAACATTGAGGATATTCTTCAACTTCCACCAAGTAGCGATATTGTCATTTACGAAGGCAATCCGTTTGAGTTTGGGGCTCGTGTGGCTTTGATGTTTGAAGAGGGAAAGGTTCAGGTCTGTTACCCAGACGTTGACTAGTGAAAGATTGATACTGGTGAAATTTATCTGTAGATTTATATAGGTAGTTTAACATCTCTCTTTTAATTACCTCGATAACTGTTGGCAAAATACATAGTTTGTCCCAAAAGAAGTCGGATGAAAGGCCATAGTCGAGGGCGGGGTTTGACTCCTCGGAGTAGACAGCTGTATCGACCATGACAATGTAATGCTGACCCCTGATGTGAATTGTGCCGAACAAGTCTTTGTACAGGTCAAGGGGGCAAGGGGGAGGATCGGTAGTAAAGACGCGATGGCCACTAAAAAATAGAATAAAAAACACTACGTTTGAAGTAGCGAAAAATGCTAATTACCTCTTCTAGTTACTCATGCACGAGCCTAAACGAAACAGATACTTGGGTTTCGGCCAGATTGGCATCCAATTTTGTTAGTTCCGGCTAACTTGGCCAGCCGAAAAGAATGGAGTCATCGTAGCAACCTTGACCACCAAATTGGCCCTAACATTTAGCATTACCAAAATCAAAGTGAAAAACACAAGACAAGTGACAGAAGGCAACGAAAAACAGTTGTTGATCGGATATACTAGCACCAGTTGCATTTGTCAAGCATTGAATAATTAATAATATTCGACTGATCGTATAAATATACATAACGAGTGCACCCGGTGGATGTAAATAAACATCAAACCATCATTCACATTTTATCGACTCAATCAATTATTCAGTTACAAGTCTTACCCAGTAGTACCTCGCATTTCCAAACCTCATAAATCTACCTTTTTATATCAGACGAAGCACTTATTTCACAATGGCTGCCACTCAACGAACATTGGCCCTTGTCACTGGTTCTAACCAAGGAATCGGGCTTGAAGTTGTCAAAGCTCTGGCCAAAGAACACGACTACCACGTTCTTATCGGCGTTCGCAATCTCGAGGGAGGAGAGAAAGTCGCTGCCGAGATTCGCGAAGCTGGCCACGAGGCCACTGTCATTGAACTCGACCTCACATCGTCTACGTCCGTCGAAGCAGCTGTTGCCAGGATAGAAAAAGACTATGGTTATCTCGACGTCTTAATCAACAATGCCGGCATCCTGATTGACCCTTATCCACAAACCAAGTGGGAACTCTACAGCAAGACAATGACTACCAACGTCATCGGGCCTGGTGTGTTGACCGAGGGCCTCGTACCCCTGCTCCGAAAGGCCAAAAATGGCCCTCCCCGTGTTGTTTTTGTCAGCAGTATCATGGGCAGTTTTAGGGTTTCTCTCGACACCACAACTCCTTGGTATAGCATCGATTACAAGGTTTACGATGCCAGCAAAGCAGCCGCAAACATGCTCGCCATTAATTTCAACCGGGTGCTTGCCGATGTTGGCGCCAAGGTCAATGTGGTGTGCCCAGGGCTCATCAAGACCAACCTGTCCGGTTACATGGAACACGCTGAGCCTCCCGTAAACGGCGCGATTCGTATTGTACAGCTTGCAACTCTCGGAAGCGACGGGCCAACGGCTACTTTCAGCAACCGACATGGAGAACTCGAATGGTAATTCATTATTGGGGGCGTTAAGTTTTGTTGCCCTCTTACACTGGCTAGTGTACTATCTTGGGCTCAGGGTGGGATTACATACACCAAGCATTGCTGCTAGTGTCTATGATTTTTTTTTTAAGAAAAAAAAAATTGTGTTGCCAGCTGGCTGTGTAGACTAGGCCTTCGTAGCTGGGACGCTGACTATAAAGTAGTGGGAGGATTCTTGGTTAGGTTAGGTTATCAGCATAATATAATAGAGTCAGTGATTCCTGGGCGGCTACTCCAGTGGTGAACTGGGAAGAAGAGTAGGGCTCTTTTGGGTGGTCAGGAAGAATTGCGGGTAATATTAAGAGACAGCTTAGCGTAGTTACTGGCCCTATGAGATCCGTTCTCCTGGGCGTAATAAATACCTACCCAGCATCAAAATGCGAACTTGATTCTTTCATCATCTCACCAACTGCAACCAAAAGAATGGACACACTCGGGGCATCTCCGTCGCAAGTCGATGGGTCTATATTTATCAACACCTGTCCTATCTGCTTCAAGATCATTACACAAAGTGCGTCAAGTCCATATTTTTGGCGGGTTTTCACTGACCAGTTGCGGGGTTTGAATACTGCTGGTAGTATATGATATACTGGACGCTAACTGAATGTCTGTCCAGAAAACTCGTATACTCGGCATCTGTCATACTGTCGAAGAGCCCAATCAAAACGCAAAGGACGCCCTAGTTCGTGTCTGGAATGCAATTTATCAAAGACGCGGTGCAGTTTCACCAGGCCTCAGTGTTCAAGATGTTCTGCCAAAGGCTTGGAGTGTGTCTACAAATCGCCCGAAGCACCAGTAACGCCATTCGAATCCCTAGTGAAGCAAGTCAGTGGTCGTGTTTCAGAAATACACCCCCCGATTCAGCGCACCACTCTTCCAACGCAAACGGAACAAGAAGCCTGGCTTCAAAGCCTAGCTCCTGCTCGTGAGGCAATTTGGAATACTGGAAGAGATGTTTTGACACCCCCGGATTTATTTGACTTCAACTATGCTGGTTCCAGCTCCTTTGGCGACTTCATCGGAGGCGTTATGGAGTGGACGGATACAACACAGTTCGAAAACCCAGTCAATACGGCAACTGTTTTGCCCGCTGCGCCTGACACAACCTGCATTAGTGACTCCATCACAAAGACACCTGTATTGACACACCTTCGCCAGAGAGATGCACTCGCCACACATGCAGCGAA
Organism: Graphium sp. VPRI43844; assembly: GCA_019925285.1. Lineage (NCBI taxonomy): Eukaryota > Fungi > Ascomycota > Sordariomycetes > Microascales > Graphiaceae > Graphium > Graphium sp. VPRI43844. The sequence goes on along the minus strand of JADHKT010000208.1, from coordinate 9,645 downwards.
CCTCATTTCCCGTATTGTCAGCGCTTTTCCGCTCATGATGCTTCGCCGCAAGACTTTCCCGCCATTTATCCACCCACACTGGCATCAATCCGAAGTGCCACAGAAGTTAGCAAGCTGTATGAGCATTGCGCATCTCTTTGTGTCACGCACTGCCGAATCGCGCCCTTTTCTGTGGCGTACAATTGATACTGAAGAACGATACTTTCGAGACGAGGTATGCGGCGCCAAATTAAATTGTCGAAGGGAAGACAAACTGATATTCATTGGCAGATGCATACATTCACACGCGAAGAGCTCCAGCACGCCATACAGGCCATTACAATTTATATCATTATGGCCATCATTGACCCAGACAAGGATACTTCAGTAAGAGGAGCAAGCCTCATGTCGACCTTTCGTGTACGCGCACCTGCCCTTCATGTCGTGTCATGGCCGTAAATTGGCATTCATGCAGAGTCTTAAAATTGAATTGCAGAAGCGTATCAGTAGACGCTGGGTAGTTTCTGAAACGGAGGCAGAGATACCGAGCACGTCCTGGGAGGACTGGATTTTTGCCGAATCTAGACGACGGTAAATAAATTGCTGACATCGCAACCTACAATACGCTAATGTGTGTTTCTTTACAGAATAGGTTGTTTGTGGTTTGCCATCACACGTGTCTTCGCTTTCAAAACTTCAAGAGTCGGATGTTCATTCTTTGATGATGTACTCGGATTACCTCTCATGTCTACCAAGGGCGTCTGGGAGGCGCGCACGCGAGAAGAGTGGGAAGAAGAGAAGCAATACAATGGAGGTTCAGTACCGTATCCGTTACCGACGTTTGGTGATCTTATCGCTGCGCGCTTATCACCAAAGGATCCAGCCAATGCAAGGAAACTCGATGCCTGGGAGGCAGGGACTGATAAATTGGGCGCTATGATGAACATTGCAACTGAGCTCACTGATGCATAGATTACCAGAGAATGATGTATTATATACCGGGAATGAACTGTATACTATGGCCAAAAAAGCCATAACTCATTAAAGCAAATGGTGCTCATGTAGCATCAAACCGACCTGGCTCTTCTCCAACTTGCCAATCAAAAATTTCCTAATACGATCTGGCATCCATTCCGCAAGTTCTTTTCCATCTCGAAGTAAGAACATGGCATCAAGTAGAACCCGAAGATCATACGTCGAACCGTACACCTCGGGCACTCCTCGGTCAACGCCGAGAAGCTGATAAACGGATTCCATGCCTGTCCGGACAGAGTACTCGGTTGTGAAGATGCAGTCGCGCGTTGTTTCGGCGAACTGACCGATGAATGCAAAGTTCGTTGCGCCTTCGGGTACGATGGCAGGGCGATCACCCGTGTCACGCGGCATGAAAAATGCTGTGATGTATGGCATCATAACCGGGACGCACGACGCTGCCTCGGACGCAAGAGTTTCGATGTCACTCTCGGGAACACCTAAATGGTAGAGCCATTCCTTTGTGATTTCTTCACCAGTACAATCCTGCATCGGCTTCTTGACGTAGTTTCCTGGTTTGTCGACGAGAAGACCGTATACCCAAACGACAACCTGGTCCTTTGGTTGATTCTTGAAGTGCGGCTGGCGGTTAACGGTCCAACTCATGATCCAGTTGGAATCGCGGACGGTGACAATGCCCCCAGTCACGACGCGGCCACTGAAGGGATCTCGCTTGCATATCTTCTGGATGTAGGCGGGGATTCTTTGATCGAGGGTTGTGACTGTTGCCGACTGCCATTTGGTTTCGGGAATGTGGGAACCGAAGACATCAGGGTGGCCAAAGGAAGGGTCTTTCGTGGCAATGCGACGCCATAGGTCCCATGCAGGTGCAGGTCCTTCGTTCAATTTTGCTGGTGTCTTTTGATCACCCAATGATGAATTCTCTGTGAGAGAGCCAATTGTGAGGAATAGCAGGTCCTTCTCGGTCAGTGCCTTGCCACCTGTGACGCCGCCCTGCGACCAGTGAACGTAGGTTGCTTTCTTCTCGCCACCCGCAACGATGTCAAAGTCAACATCTGTGACAGTTGTGTTGTACTGGAAAATGACACCATGTTCGAGAAGCCATTTTTGAAGAGGCATGACGAGTGATTCGTATTGATTGTACTTTGTGAATTTCAGAGTTGAGAAATCTGGCAGGCCGTGGATGTGATGAACGAAACGATGCACGTAGAGTTTCATCTCGAGTGCCGAGTGCCAAGTCTGGAAGGCGAACATAGTCTGCCAGTAAAGCCAGAAATTGCTTTTGAAGAATTCGGGGCTGAACCACTCATCGATGCGCTTGTATGCGACGTCTTTCCTGGTAGCGAGGAATAATGAAATGAGTTCTTTTTGGGAGGATTCGGTGAGAGTAAAGAGCTTCTTAGTCTCTGCATCTTGACCGCGATTGAGTGTTGCTCTTTGCAGCGAAGAATTGGGATCTCTTTTGTTGAGCCAGAAGAACTCGTCGAGTACACTGGCATTCTCTTCCTCAAGCGACGGGACGGAACGGAAGAGGTCCCAGAGGCACTCAAAGTTCGACTCCATTTCTCGGCCACCACGGATCACGAACCCTTTCTCGCCCGCCTTGATACCATCTAATGCGCCGCCAGCAATGTTGAGTTCCTCGAGAATCGTAATGTTTTTGGCTGGCATTTGAGCGTCCCGGACGAGAAATGCAGCAGCTGCGAGTCCTGCAATGCCCGAACCGACGATGTAGGCATGCTTTTCATCAACACCGTCCGGCTTCACGGGCCGGGCGAATGCCTCGTAGTTCCCGCTACTGTAGTACATGTTGTAGATATGTAGAGATTTGTTGTTTGGTTATTTCGTAATATTCAACAGAATGAATAATTGGACAACTGATTGATAGCTTCTATTATAAGACAAAAGAGAGTTTCCTCATTGCGTTCCCCGACTCGCCGACCACATTAATATATACCTATCCCTTGATGACCCTTCGTCAAAATAACGTATGATAATGCATGCGCAGCTTGTTAGCATCTGTCTTCGTGTTCGCTGCTGTGGAGACACCTGATCTGACAAGTCGAAGTTCCGAGTGCCGCGTATCCGCACCAGCTAATTCCACGTCATGCCAAAGACATGTGATATTTTATGGAATGAAAGAATATTCGCGGAGGCTTTGAGACCCGCACCGAGGAACACGATAATTCTGTAGAAATGCCTAGGTAATTTGACAGAAATACTATGCAGTTGCAGTGGGTTCCCTAGGTCGGTTGTCGCCGTCAATCACAAGCCGACGTGATCGAAGCGATGAAAATTCGGCTGCGGCATTTTTGAGCTCCGATTTCGAATATGGGTAATATCTTCTTGTCGGTTCATGTGCAATACTTCAAGTTCCCTCTCTCACTAGTGACAGCGCTTGCCTAGAGCACTTTCGGTAAACAAGCTGTCGACTAATTCAGGTTGGTTTCATAACTTCAATTGAAATCGCCTGATTAGCAGTTGAGCCCCAATATACTAATTACAAAAACACAGGAAAAACAGGAAACGGTTATGTGGCTTGTGTTGGTAGCATGTCTATTGTCGCAGTCCCCAGAAACCATTTTAGAGAAGGCGATTAATTCTAGCCAGCAATCAGGATTGTGGAAGTATAAACATTTGAGTGATGCTCAAAGAAAATATATACAGGAACGAAGGTAACATTCCAACCTCGCCAACCCACTATTGACGAAGCGTTGATAACAACAAGGTTTGTGGCAATTATCTTGCAAGAGCCCTCTCAACAGACATTAACAGACATCCTCTTAAGGGACATAGCTGCGAAGGAGATCTCCATAGTATTGGTATGCAGCTCCACTCGGGGGCTCAAAGCTGAACATGTAATCACCCCACCAAGGGCCAGCGGACCACCAAAGAGCTCCAATCCACTGATCGCTGTTATCATGGAGGTGTTTCAGGAGGCCGGTAACAGCATCCCGACAAACAGAGTTTGCAGCACCAGCAAATTCACCGAGAACTCCCTTCTTGTTGTTGTCCTTGAGCCATTTGGTAGCAGCTGTAACCCTCTCAACACCGATCGTGGACGAAACACAAACTTCGTTTGTGCCAGAGCCGTCTGAGTCAAGGTACTGGTGCATCTCGTAGACAAGCTTATCTTCGGGATCTTGGAGAGCACCAAGAGATGTGTTGATATCCACCCAGGTCCAGGCACCCGACCAAGAGTTGCCCTCCACGAAAATGTACTGGCTCTTAGCGCCGGCGGCACGAATGGCATCAATAGCTCTCTGGTTCAACTCGACGACGAGTGACTGGTCCATCGAGTTGTATTCATTGTTAGTGTCGAATACTACCAGGGAATTGTCGCGGAATTCCGTCGCAAGCTTGGTCCAGAACGACTCCCATTGATCAAGGTCGGTGATTACTGAGCCGAAATAGCGACCAAAGTTATGGGGGTCGAGGATGGCCCAAGCACCACGCGAGGTAACGTAGTTGACGGTGTCAGCGAGGCCTTGGAGGTAATCGGCATTGAATTGGGCAGAGAGAGATTCTTGAGCAAGGCGCTCCATGGCGAATGGGATACGGAATATGTTGAAGCCCTCGCCAATCAAGACCTTGATAGTGGGAGGATCGATTAGTACAATGTTTTGTGTGGCAAGATCAGAGAGAGTACTCACGCCAATGGCTGCAGTATCGGGGAATCGATAGTTAGTTCCCTCAACGCCGGGATAGGTTCCTTGACCGAATTCGGCAACGGCCTCGTTCACGCCGAGCCATTTCAGATTTCCACCTCCTGGTGCGGAAGTGGTTGTTGAGGCTGGTGGAGTCGAAGATGTAACAGTGGGTGTCGCAGTGGAACTGGTCTTGGTTGACGATGACGAAGTGGACGAAGTGGACGACGATGACGCCGTGCCCGGAATGCATTGACTATACCACTCGTTATATCGGTAGCATACATATCCGCTGACACAGGTCGTCGCACCGGTGTAGCCATTACCGCCGCATTGCCCCCATGCGCCGCTCTGCGCGAGAGCTCCTGCAGCACCCAATGACAGAATCTGAATCGAGGCCTTCATTGTTGAGAGTCCAGTGTTTCGTATCGTGGTATCCAAGGGCAGAGTGTTAACAGAACAGACCAGCTTTCGACACTGGATATCTGGGCATATCCAAGGTTAATATATCTGTCAAATCGAACTTAGAATCGGGTAACCACACCAAATTGGTGCTTGTATTAACCTGGGAGGTGCGATCAGTTAGTGTCGCGCGTAGTCGTATTTTCTTTCCAAAACGGCACTCGGAGGCAAAGGTCCTAGGGCAATGTGCCATAATGGTGCATTGAAATGGCAAGATGTTCGGAAATCTGCTAACTCGATTCCGGGGTTGGCACGATGCGACCCATGGTTGTTAGCAAATACGGGGTAATACCTGGATGTGCGTCCTCCATTGAGTTAGATTGAACCAGGAACAGACCTGGCGTGGGTGGTAATATGGAGATATCACCATACCAGGTTCAGATACTCAACTGGGTGCTCGGCCCGCTAGATATTACGATGTGGAATCTTTCAGGGGACATTTGGCGCCACGTTTGTACCCGTGGATCCGGCAGTCTATCGGGCGGGGAAGCCGACACAATTTTTGATCCCACTAGTTCTGAATTGGAAGCAAGGAGATGCATAAAGCGAGATTAAATCTACGGAGTATTCTACGGATTATTATTCCGTAAGAATAATGCTACTCTGAATTTGAAACCAGGTTCAAGGCAAGGACAATTCAAACCGGGTTACCGGAAGAGGGGGAAGAAAACTCGTTGTTGATCCGAAAGAGACTATGCACTGCCGTAAGAGACCCTGTCCAATTAGTGGAGGGTGGGGGGGGGAAAGAGTACGGAGTATTATTACGTATTAATGCGAGGCCAACCAGGATCCAGGCGCTCAATCACAAATCGTCTTGTCAAAAAAAAAATGCAAAAGTTAAATCAATCGCCATCATTTTTCCTCGTGGTAGTAATTTAAACGATATTGGTACTGCGGGCGGTTTCATCCTAAGAAAAGTTGAACACAGCAAAACGATAGCCAATCCAGCCAGTCGCATGATTTACTAAAGTGAAGAAAGGACCCAATGTTGAGAATGTTACCCCGTCAAATAGTAATTGTGTTTTTGCACTTAGTAATTGTTTGGGGATGTATGGGGCTGTATAGAGAGACGCCAGGGTTTGGCGTATCCGACGCCCCCCTCCCGTCGCTGTAAAAGTTTTTCACTTAGTAATTGTTTTTCGCGCTTAGTAAGTGTTTTTCATTAGTCACTCCTTTTGTTTGTTTTTTTTTTTTTTCGAGTTTCTCCATTTGCTAATTCTTTCCCTTTTTTTTTTCTACCAAGGCTCCTGAGAATTCGGGAGTCTTCTCTCACAAGGCTCCTGAGAATTCGGGAGTCTTCTCACGCAAAGCTTTTACAGTGGATACTTCACTGTAAATTCTCTATTACAGTGGCTGATTCACTGTAAATCCTCTATTACAGTGGCTGATTCACTGTAAATTCTCTATTACAGTGGATACTTCACTGTAAGTCCACTGTTACAGTGGATGCCTCACTGTAAATTCTCTATTACAGTGGATACTTCACTGTAAGTCCACTGTTACAGTGGATGCCTCACTGTAAATTCTCTACTACAGTGGATGCCTCACTGTAAGTCCACTGCTACAGTGGGTGCCTCACTGTAAATCCACTGTTGGTAAATCCACTGTTGTGACGCAAAGAGCCCTATGCACTGCCGTACAAAAGTGAGTTTAACACAAAAAGCTTCTACTATAAGAAAACAGACTCTGTTTACAAACTTTCCAACATCAATTATACAAGCCAGCCTCCTCTTCAGCAACCTCTCTATCTACCTCCTATATTTCCTAGTTGTCTAACGCGAAACTACCTCTGTTTCTGCATCATCATCTGGCCCTGGAACTGCTGGTTCGTCCTCTGGTTCGTCGTCAGGAATGCCGCCAACTGGTTATGCGTCGGGAATGCCGCCAACTGGTTCTGGTATTTCCAAGTTATCGGCCAACTCCAACTCTACTACTGGAACCTGAACTTGGTTCACAGTAGGTGTAGGGAGTGCTGATGAAGATAAAAGTCTTCTTAAAGGACATCTTTTATCGTTCATCTTATGTCCAACTGCATGACAGTTGCTGCATCTAGGTGGCCTCCGCTCTCTCCCTTGTCTTTCTATCAACTCGAACCTGCTAGGTTCTCGTCGAGTACTTGTGACAGGTAGCGTCAAGTTGCTTTGCCGGCTGTCGATTCGTTGCATAGGTTTAAGGACAAGTGGAAGAGACGCCTTTGACGTACGTAGAAGATGCCAGTGAGGGTGAATATGCTTCAACTCTAACGTTGCATTCTGCTCCTGTAGATGGCGAATCATATGTGCGCATGGAATACCATACGCAGTATGATAAGTCTTTGTACAGGCTGGTAGGTTAGGTTGTTGTAGCCGTTGACATTGAAGACTAACTAACCTAATAGCTGCATGGGATACCCAGCCATGTAGGTTAGTGGTTTGTCTGTTCCAAGTACCCGGTGTCCGCACACACTCTGTGGCATGGTTCTCGTGTAATGCCTGTAATTGCCTCTTTATCACTGTCAATACTGTAGAAACAAGGCGGAAGAGGTCATTTTGACTAGTCTGGAGTGCAGACTTGACAAGGTGATGGATACTCTCTACACGGGAAGAAACCTTAGTGCCAAAGTGTTGAAACTGGTCTGTCCAAGCTTTCACAAGTCTCTCCTTGAAGCTATTAAGCCATGTTGCCTTAATATAGGAGACTTGGCTAGAGTATTCAGGTGAATAAACTCTCTCAAACTCAGCCAAGTTGGCATTATAAGCGTCTTCGTCAGTAGAGTTGATAATTCGAAACCAAAAATCGTAAAATTTCTGCCAGTTCTCCTTCTGTCGAGGGTATTCTTCTGATGTCTCGGTAGCTTGTATAAATGCCTTTCGGCAGTTTGCAGAGACTGCCTTATTTGCATGCGAAACGCAGAGGAGAGGTTTAGCATCAGGAAAGATTGTTTTAACAGCATTCATACATGCAAGACACCGGCCTGTAACAACAACAGATGGGAATGGTATGTTGGCATTCTGGTAGATTGCTTTGAGAGATTCCAGTGCCCATTCATAGTCTTCCTCTCGCTCGCCATCCAACACGGCAAATGCAATACAGAATGTCTTCTGGCATGCATCGATACCAACAATTTCCAGGAGTGGCTTATTGTACTTATTAGTCTTATAAGTACAGCCAAGGATAACAACATGTGGGTAGTTCCGTGTAAATGCGAGCGAGTCTGGATGAGCAAAGATGACGTCGGTGATCCGATTGTCATCGTCCAGCCTCGTCTGGAACCAGAATTGTTGATCCTGTAAAAGCTCCATGACAGCCATGATTGGGCTTTGGCCTTTGAGTTGGTCACGTCGGTGGGTTTGGATGACATTGCAAACGTCTCGACGTGTGATGATGCCAGCTTCCGTATTCTCTTTGACGTAATCGAGAATAGCACCAGGCGATGATCCAGAGTCGCTCATATCGGCGATGACTTTCTTGATCTCATCGGTGAGAGCCAGGTGTCGATGCACGTGAAATGCTGACGGCGAATGGGCAAGGGTGTGATTATGCATAGAGTATTGGGGGGCTCTATGTAGGATTTCCCATGTTGCCAAATCGGGATTTTCCTTGGCAATGATGGAAAATTGGCATCCTGTACTGCCTGTAGACCTTGACCGTTTTTGAGTCCCCTGGGATTCATTGATCGGTTCTCGGCCTCGGCTACACATAAGAGTAACAATTTTCCGCTTTTTGGCCCCTTGGCATTTAGATCTTCGAACCGTAAACGCATATCCGTGTTGACTAGCCCATTTATTAATATCTTTGAACAGAAGCTCAAAGGTATTATAACTTTGCTCCGGTGGTAAGTGGCTGGTTGAGGAGCAAGAAAGATCCGATTGCATAGTGTTAACGGGTGCTAGCTCTGAATCTGATTCAGAGAGATGACAGAAGGATTGATCTTGTGGATCGTCTTCAGAAGGCTCGCTTGGAGGATGCTGGCTTGGAGGCAGGCCCGGAGAATGAGAAGGCTGGTTTCGAGTGCGCTGGCTCTCGGAGCCGGCGATCGGGGGGCGTGGGCCTTGTGACAGATGGCTTCCTGGATGTAAATAGTAATTGGTTATAGAATTGGTTATAGAGATAATATTCGTCGTGCGAATAGAATATTCGCTGGGCGTCGGCATATTGAAAAGCAAACTTAAAGAGTTTGTGTTGAGATAGATGCAAAAAGTTGGATTTCTAGCTAAAATGCAATTGGGGAGAATAGTAGAAGCGAACAATGGAAGTTCTGCAATGAGAAAAAGAGAGGGAAAGAATTAGCAAATGGAGAAACTCGAAAAAAAAAAACAAACAAAAGGAGTGACTAATGAAAAACACTTACTAAGCGCGAAAAACAATTACTAAGTGAAAAAATTTTACAGCGACGGGAGGGGGGCGTCGGATACGCCAAACCCTGGCGTCTCTCTATACACCCCCGTAAAACAGGGCCTATTAAAAGCATGACTAATCGATGAAAATTTACTAGAGGGACGTGGACCCGTGCCCACAAGTAAAACCCCCCCCCGTCTCTCCAGTAGAGCCCCCAACTACTAAGGGGTCTACTGGAGAGACGGGG
>JADHKT010000207.1:16985-30661 GCA_019925285.1 Graphium sp. VPRI43844 | reverse complement strand
ATCTTTTTTTTCCCGGTCCTCGTTCCGCCATTCCCCTTACGGGCTCCCACGGGCCTTTTATTTCCCTGCCCCCCCCCCCCCCACCCCCCCCCCCCCCCCCCCCCCCCCAAATCTCATTTGGCAGTCAAGGCCTTCTAGTCAAGATTTCGTCCAACCCTAGCTAACGCCCACCACCCAAAAATATCTCTTCCATCCGGGCCAAGAAAGGTCTGGACCACATACATACTGCATACGCACGCGCACTCTCCTCCAGCCAACCAACCTTGCATCTCCACTCGCGCGGGAACTTAGGATGTCCCCTCTTTGTCCCCCCATCCATCCCTTGCTTAGGCTCCCCTTCATTATTCTTTGCATATCCGGATATAGATTTCATATTAATACATGCTACCTCATACCCGAGTCCGTCTTAAGCAGCTCTTCCCCTTCCTCTTTTATTGTTACCTCTCTCGAATGTGGTGCATGAGAAGAAGGACCTTTGCTTCTTTTTCCCTCTTTATGTGTCATCTTATCACCACATCGAACAATACACCTTTCCCTCCTCTACCATTGACTTCGAATACTTAACTTTGAAAATTACGTCTCTGGTAGGAACGCTGTGGGATAAAACTAAAGAAAGAAGAGATCAAAGGACAGATCGAGCGCGCTCAGTTTTGTCTTTCTGCCATGGTCTCATGATTATAAACTCTACAACTCTTCTTTCCCCATTCACCTCATCTTCTCGATAGGACACCAGTCCCATCGGAGGCACCACCACTCATACTCCCTCCCCATCACTTTGGTAGCCATGATCCTCTCAGCTCTCTGGGCCTTAGGCCTTGCTGCCTTTCTCACACCCACATCTGCTCTTCAAGTCACACCAGGATCCTCTTGCGCCGCTCTCTGCATAGACAAACCGTCCGCCGACCCGTTCGACCCAGCATCATCTAACACCACCGCCGACGACATCGTTTGCAAAGATTCGGAATTTTCATCCACAGACACGGGAATCAAATTCAAATCCTGTCTGGAGTGTCTTCAGAAGAGTGAAAAGGTCAATGGCACAGAGAGCGACTTGGGATGGCTTCTTTACAATGTGCGCCATACCATTGGCACATGTCTGTACGGCTTTGGCGACTCGTCTAAGTCGCTTCAGACACCCTGCATCATCAATTTTGCCTGCCAACCTCTCCGCGAGGCCATTCTTGATAACAACCTGGATCCAGAAGCGGATGGGTGGAATGATTACAACTATTGCTCGGCCGCCAACAATGTCTTCACCAGTTCAAGCATGTGGTCCTGTCTGAAGTGTATGAGGGCGAGCGAGACCGAGTTCTACCTCTCAAACTGTAAAGACTCCTGAATTGGAACACCAACAAGTCTTGACGATGCTAACTAGATGAAACAGTCTTCGTGGCTCTACAAGCAGGCTGCCAACAAAAACCCCCACCAGGCTCTCTTCTCCAAATGGACGGAACCCCCTTCACAAAGGACGTCCTCAACATAACAGACATCAACGCCTCCAACCCTGAAAACAAAGAAGAAGGCGCCGCCTCCACAAGCATCACAGTCGGCACAATCGTGGGCATTGCCGTAGGAGGCGGCCTCTTCGTAATCGGCCTCATCGCCTTCATCATCGTCTACCGCCGCAAGAAGCGCAAGCAAAACGCCCATAACAACGACAACGACGGCGAAGACTCGGCCGACGAAAACATCCCCTCGCGCAGTTCCTCCGGAACGCTCTACGCAAAGGCCGAGTGGGACCGCATGCAATCCGGCGCCTACGGCCATGAGATGAAACAGCAGCGCTACAATCCCCGCGCAGCGAGCGCAGCCGGCATGCGAGGAAGTCCGGCCCCAGGCTACGCTTACGACCCAAGGAGAGACGGTGGTCCTCAACCCTCTCCACCTGCGCACATCCGCACAAGAGATAATACGCCCACTCCGCCTCCAAGCCACGACTTGTACGCAATCCACAGATACCAGAATTCCTCCGACGACACGCGCCAATTTCACATAAAGATGCCCTCTACCTCTTCCACAGGCCACAGACCCACCGCCTCGTCATCATCGGCATCCCGTCTCCCAACAGGATACGTCCCCCCTCCACCACCACCTAATCCGCCAAAGACGGACGTTCCATCACTAGCAGTACCTTCCGTACCTGCCGTCAAGACACCGAAGAAATACAACCCTCCAAATGTAGACGGCTCAAGCTCATCCTAACATACCTTATTCACCTCTTTTTCTTCTTCGACCCTTTTCCTTCCCTCTTTATCTCGCTCGCCTACCTTTTCAATCTTCTACCATCTTTAGGCAAGAGGGAGTCAGTCAGCCAGCATTGCTTGACTCCCCCGAACCGTTTTGTATCCCACCGCCCTCTTCAAACCCTTCTTTGGAGTTTTACAAAAGTTGAGGGAGAGAGACAGAATCACTCGTTTCTGGCTGTATTTATGAATTGCCATGTTAGCCAGGTTATTGTTTTAGGTATTTTTGGGTTTCTGGCGCACTGGTTCTTGAACGGAGGATATTATCGTACATGTACGGAGTATATAGGGTCTTCATTATCCTCCTTGGGAATGGGAGTAGGGTAGCTTAATCATACAATTTCATCATATCGATTTTGCAACCGAACGAGTATCACCGACACAATCACGAGTTTTCAAAGACTAGATTCAGTATAGTCTATGTGTTTTGTCAAGTTTTCCGGTCATTAATTGATTATACGTGACATGGCGAGCTATCTGGGAAAGCCAGTGTTATACATAATACTGTACAAGTCGACGACGTGTCATTATTCGCCCCCAAGCCGCCTTCCGGCTCCACGCGTACGCCACGACTCCGGTAAAGGACCGCCCGTCGACACCCCTGTACTTCTCCCAGTTGATGGCCCGCCCCGGATACCTGCGCCATAGTTCATGTTGCCGGGAGCTGAAATGCGGCATAAGAAAGATGGTGTGGGCAACAGGTTACGGCCACCACCAAACTCAGGCCATAGACGGGTGAGAAAGTCCCAGAGATGAGCAGCCAAAATGCCTGCAATCTGGACTGTGATGAGAGGGATAGTGCCCGGTGAGAAGCAGCTCATGACTACGAGGCAGTAGGGCATCGTCTGTGCGGGGACGCTGAAGAACCATAGAGTCGCCTTTTGGCCACGAGCGTCCTGCGTGGCTGTGTAGACAATAGCGGTAAGTAGGCCGGGGAGGAAGGTGTAATGTGGCCCCCAGCTGATGAAAGTGTATCGCCATAGCAACTCGGTGAACATCTGCAGGAGGCAAAGTCGTCAGCTTTACACGCCTTCCTGCGACGGTTTCATCGTCATGTCACGTCTCGAAACAAGTTGTCAAGGGCAGTAGTATATGTATGAAGAAAAGGGAGTTCAGATATAACAAATGCAAGTATAGAAGGAAATGTAGGGAGCTAAAAACCGCCTGAGCAAGTATAAGGGAACAGGCCAGGTCATCCATATAGTATTCCCACCATGCCCGTACCAAAGCCACCTTTTTTAATAAATGCGAATGATAGGTGACCGTGATACGGGGGTCATATTCCTCAGTTCCAGGAACCGCTATAGCTGTAGGAGATTCACTATGCGGGCAGATATATGAGGGTTGCAACGAAATTGCGAAGCAATTTGGGCATGGGAAACAATTACGGAAGCATGTCAAACACATCAGAGCACACCAAAGTGGCGAGAATGCACGTACCACTGTGAAAACGGCGACACAAGCCAGATACCAGACTAGATCCCCTCGGCGTGGGAAGCGCGAGCTACCAATCTCCAAGTCGGAGAGGTATTTGTAGAGGAAGTATGTATCCGTGAGCATGCCAAAGCTGGGTGCTGTAACAAGAAACGAGAGAGGAAACCTCCATACTTGAGGAGGAAACTTGAGGAGGACCGAGTAATGGAACCCAAACAAGTAGGAGGGGATTACGCCGGTGTATAGACCAAGAGAAGAGAAGAAGGCGGCAGCAGCTACAGTCCTGTAGTGTGTCGATTGATTAGTATGAAGGCCAGTTAAGCAGAGAAACAATCTGGAATACTTACCTGGATACAGGGGGCATCTGCCGAAAGGCATCGACCACAACTGAAGCCATGTTGCTTTTGCTGAGGGTGCAAAAAAGGTTACAAAGACTTGACTCGGCTTTCTGTCAAACCGATGGAAAGAGAGTGAATAATAGATTTTTTCACGGAAGAGTTTACGAGACCAAGGCAACGTCTTTCCAGACGACCAATTGGGGCATATAACGTTTATAAGTTGCCATGTGGACGTTGAATCGTGGCCTCTTCGAAAGGAAGAGAGGATGAAGTAAGAAAAGGTTAACTAAGAAAATTTTGGCAAAATAAGTAGTCGAAATTTTGTGGAGCTTGGAGCCCACACTCTCGTAAGCTACAGTTGAGACTTGGAAAGTCACGTGCTACCTAGGCCCTTCAGAAGGGTTTGGGCGATTCTGAGGGGCCCCGATTCTGACCTTGTGAAATTGAAGGAAAAGTCATTTCAGGGTCGGATGCTGAGTTTGAATGTAATAGATATATCTGGATTAAAGATGTTCAAGATGAACGACAGGGGTATTCAACCTCAGATTTTGTAGTAAAGCCGGCATCCTAATTAATGCTGATATTGCTGCCCTCAATTGGTGGCACTATGTAGTTTAGTTACAGGGCATTAGGTAGCTTAACGACCACTAACCCGAAATAATGGAGTGCTGTTGTAACGCCTGGGCTGGCTGGCCACACTCCCAGCTTGCTAAACATAGAACCATTCATGTACTGTACATACTTGAGCTTTTAGCTTAGCATCAGACCATTCACTTCACATCGAACCCGAGCCCTTCCGTTGCTTTGATCAAGGCTACAAACGAACAAAAGGGCTTGCCCCCAAATAGCAAAGCTGGCATTTCGCAAATTCTTCTATGTGATCGAATAAAACGTTACAATCCCAGTTAAAGCTATCAATTACGGGAGGAACCTGATCGGGTACCCCAACACTTCACTCTGTTGGTTTGACATCACTACATGCACATTGCATGATGCGACCTCACGGTTACCTAAACGACGATGAACCATCCCAAGCCGCCAGGGAGGCCGGAAAGGGCGCTCTTGTTGGTGCTGCTAGATGGGGCGCTGTTGCTGCAGTCCTAGCTGGTGTAGGTTATAAGATGTCGCCAGTCTACAGAGGCTTGACTATTCAATTCAAAGTGTATGCAGCCCCGCCCAAATTTGATGCCGTCCTGCACCGCTTCTCATCTCTAACGCTATGTAGGTATATTCAAATGTCGGCAATGATCTTTGGTGGCATGATCTACGCCGATGGCCGACTACGGGAATTTGAAAACCAGAAACGCATGGAGCGTCGCTTACTGAAGGAGAGAGCCAAATGGGAACAACTTGAGAGAGAACTGGCTGACGATGACGACTGAAAAGGTTGGGAGACTAACATCGCTATCTGTCCTGTTTTATGCCCTGGGAACGAAGCAAAACCGCCTCCCAGAAGAGAGAGAAGGCGCAAAGTGTGCAACAAGTCCTTTATTTTATTCGCGAAAAACCCCCAATACCCCGGGTTTATGTACAAGAAATATAATGCCATATCCGTTACCCTGCGCCATGTCATGCAATCATCATTTCCACAGTTTTCGTTCCAAGATCTTCGCGGCCACACCCCTCATTTTATCGCCTTTTGAAACCGCTTCGGATCCATGTTCAGTTTGCATAAACGGACTACACAGCCGCTGAGTTGAAGCAACGTCTGCACACCCTCCAGAATCTTCATATGCGTAAAGCCGATTTCTTTGATAAACTCGAGCTTTGCGTGTTCGCTGAGAGTGGGTATTGTTTTCGTCACTTTGAACATGGTACTGATGATATCGTGACTCGAATAGCCCAAGTCCCATAGCTCCTTGAGCGTGTCCAACGCAGAGTCCACGTTGCTCTCGTAGCAAGCCTTGAGCATGGCCTGGACTTTGATAGGGTGCGGGGAATCAACCACCTTAAACACGTTGTCGCCAGAGACAAAACCAAAACCGGCATAGGTAGACTGCAAGTTGTTGATGGCCTGTCTCATATCGCCCTCTGCGCTAAACACGAGGGCTGCCAGCCCATCATCGCTATATTGAACCTTTTCGGCCTCGATAATTTGCATGAGCCTTTTTACTACTTGGGCGTCTGTCAAGCGTGCATATCGGAGGATTGCACATCGGGATTGAAGGGGTTCAATAATTTTGTTCGACTGATTGCAGGCGAAGGCGAATCTGGTGGTATTGGAATAGATTTCCATGGTTCGCCGGAGTGCCTGTTGCGCGCCAGAGGTCATGCTGTCGGCTTCGTCTAAGATGACCAACTTGTGTCGGCCAGCAGGGAGAGTGACTTTTTTCTGAGCGAATCCCTTAATTCGGTTTCGTACAACATCGATACCTGGGAAAATGGATCAGTTTTGATCGACGGTGGCTGAGTGAGCTCCTTCTACTAGGATGCTAACCTCTTTCGTCGCTGGCATTCAATTCGAGGACTGCCTCCTTGTAAGAGTCCCCGAGGAGCTGGCGAGCGAGACAGAGTACACTGGTCGTTTTTCCAATACCCGGCATACCGGATATAATTACGTGCGGCATGTTGCCTTCTCGGGCGATGATCTTTAATCTTTCGATCGTTTCTGTATTGCCGACCACGTCGTCTAGAAAAACCGGTCGATACTTTTCAACCCTGGCCAGAATTCAACTGTTAGTATGGATCGGATAGGTGGGCATGCTGGGCGGTGTTAACCAACCATGGCAATTCATAATTTGTAGAGCCATTGGATGCAGCAGCAAGAGCATTCTTCGAAGCCGAAGTCGACGATTCGCCCGCTGTCTGAGATGCGGAAGGAGGCATTTTGTAGAATTCCCGCTATTATTGTATTATTGGAAGAGGTCTGGGGAATATAATGTGGAAAGAATAGAGCTGCTGAGTGGCGATTGTGAAGTTCGTGTGCCTGTTCTCCAGAAGCTCTCTGGCTCAAGTACGTGTAGGCGCGAGGACGTGATTTTTGGGGCGCGTTTAATGGGGTTGTGGCGGTGGGAGAGCGGATTGCGCCACATTTCTGAAGCGCTTGACGCCTTGAAATGTGGCTAGTAAAGCTATGTGCAACTGAACTACGTATGTCACTGAACAAGTATCCTGTACTGCCGAGCAGCATACGAACGCTCAACCATAGGCAGCCGTTTTTCGACTTCCAAAGCTTAACTCTCTGGCTCGGGAAAGAGTCCCCAAAACAGGCTGGAAAACACAATCCTGTTTATCTGGGCCATAATATCTTCTTCCCTATACGCATTTCTCTTCATACCATACATTGGCTGCCTCTGCTAGGCCATCCGTCGCTAGCTACCCTCCCTCATACACACCATTGAACTACAAAAATTTGATATATGGCGGCCATAATCAGACTTCTGAACTACCCGACTCCGAACTCTATATAGCCACAAATTCTCCATCGGGCCACACAAACCCATGAAATTCCGGGGTTTGACCCCAACTCGGGATGCCTCCTTCAACTCAGTTCCGTCCCACTTCACCCCCTGGACGACCTACGAATGACAGCGATTCCGATTCCGACCTTGAGCTAGATCTCCATGAACTAGACCCGCAAACAGGTCGTTCCAGACTTACCAAACACAATCCCGAAGCGAGGGGACCTCGAATACCCCTCCGAAACCTTCGTATGGGTGGCCTGCGCCGAGCAAGCAAGCGACCTCAAGGCTATGGGGACCTCGGCCGAGACCGTGATGGCTCTAGCAGTCAATATGGCGAGACCCAGACAGATGCAAATACCACTGGGTTCAGATACTCGAGCGGGGATGGAGATGGGGATGATGCACCCCTGCTGTCCCCAGAAGGACCCTCTAATCGACGACGGTCATTTGCTAGAGACCGGTTAGCAAGTTTAGGGTCGAGCTTGCGTATATCTAAATTTATGTCCAAAGGGTCTGGTGGAGATGAAGCCGGCGACCAAGGCGAGGATGACTCGACCTCTCGCTTGGTTGCTGTTGGGTCATCTACTCAGGCAACAAAGTCTCCTCCGAACACCATATCGAATGCCAAATATACGGCCTTTACTTTCCTTCCAATCACGCTGTACAACGAATTTTCCTTCTTCTTCAACATGTACTTTTTACTTGTTGCCTTATCGCAAATTATCCCAGCCTTGAGAATCGGATATCTTTCCACCTACATCGCCCCTCTAGCATTCGTCCTATGTATCACCATGGGAAAAGAAGCTTACGACGACATCGAACGACGAAGGCGGGACAATGAAGCGAACTCTGAAGAGTACACGGTCCTTGTATTTAGCGAACCGGGCTTAGGCGCCCATTCACGCCTCCGCTCGAATCGTATACTCAAGTCAGAATCGCTTCGAAGAACGAAATCTAAACCAGCAATATCCGAGAGACTTTCAGACATCCAAGAAGAGACCCAGAATGACGGAGACGGACCGGTTTACCAACCATCATCGTCTGTGATAGAAGCACAACGAAAATCTCGGGACCTCAAAGTGGGCGATGTTCTCAAGCTTTCTCGTGGCCAACGCGTGCCTGCCGACGTCATTATCTTAAAATGCCTTCCGGTCGAGAACGCCGTTACTGTTGCTCCGGAGCTAGAAAGCCAACAGTCTGAGCCGTTACTAGTCGATACGGATACTCCTCCGTCCCGCGGGCCTAGCTCTGTTGCAAAAGGCAAAGAACTTGAGACAGAGACGGCTGCGGCCGAGGGCGGAGCTGCAGGAGAAGCATTCATCAGAACCGACCAACTCGATGGTGAAACGGATTGGAAGCTACGAGTGGCTTCTCCACTTACGCAGTCTCTACCAACTGAAGAGCTTGTCAGGCTCCGGCTGGTTGCTGGGAAGCCAGATAAGAAAGTCAACGATTTTGCAGGCACTGTCGAGCTCTTCGAATCCAAACAGGACGCACAGAGTCCTGATCCTGATTTTCACAGCAGCAGCGAAAGCACTCCTTCCGCACCACTTTCAATCGATAATACTGCTTGGGCGAATACAGTAGTAGCCTCACACGCTGTCATTCTAGCAGTCATCCTCTACACTGGACCCCAAACTCGCTCGGCCCTATCCACATCCCCATCGCGTTCCAAGACTGGTCTCCTGGAGTACGAGATCAACTCCTTGACTAAAATTCTCTGCGCGCTCACTTTAACACTGTCTATTGTTTTGGTTGCGCTTGAAGGATTCGAGAATACGGAGGGCAATGTATGGTACATTAAGATCATGCGGTTCCTTGTTCTATTT
This sequence comes from Graphium sp. VPRI43844, assembly GCA_019925285.1. Classification (NCBI taxonomy): domain Eukaryota; kingdom Fungi; phylum Ascomycota; class Sordariomycetes; order Microascales; family Graphiaceae; genus Graphium; species Graphium sp. VPRI43844. The sequence continues at coordinate 21,413 of JADHKT010000207.1, read as the reverse complement.
TCTACCATTGTTCCGATTAGTCTCAGAGTCAATCTAGATCTGGGAAAGAGCGCCTACTCTTGGTTCATCCAGCACGACCCCGGGATGCCGGAGGCCGTTGTCCGGACAAGCACCATACCCGAGGATTTGGGACGTATTGAATATCTTCTGAGTGACAAGACGGGAACTCTAACACAAAACGAAATGGAAATGAAGAAGATCCATATTGGAACAGTATCATACGCAAACGAGGCTATGGACGAGGTCGTCTCGTACGTCAAACAAGGGTTTCACATCCAACCTACTGTTGACCCATCCACTCAGACTGCCCTTATAACGCCGTCGGTTGCCTACCAGGCTACTGGCAATGTTGGTGCTACTCGAACAAGACGCGAGATTGGGTCAAGAGTACGCGATGTCGTCTTAGCCCTTGCCCTCTGTCACAATGTGACCCCAACAACGGACGAAGAAGATGGGCGGATAGTAACATCCTACCAAGCTTCGTCGCCTGACGAGATTGCTATTGTGCGATGGACGGAATCCGTTGGACTGCGATTGACATACCGAGACCGAAAGGGTATGATACTCGAGTCCACCGAAAACGGCCGAACCGTTGTCCAAGTCCGAATCTTGGACATCTTCCCATTTACCTCGGACGGCAAGCGAATGGGCATTATTGTCCAATTCTACGGCCATAAAAGCTCATCCCCCCCAGACTTGAGCGCGGGTGAGATTTGGTTCTACCAAAAAGGTGCCGATACGATCATGGGTTCCATTGTTGCTGCCAATGATTGGCTTGACGAAGAAACTTCCAACATGGCCCGAGAAGGTCTCCGGACTCTAGTTGTGGGACGAAAGCGCCTATCTTACCAACAATACCAAGAATTTGCGGAAAAGTACAGGCAGGCGTCACTCTCTATCAATGGACGTGATGCTGGTATGCAACAAGTGGTATCGCAGTATCTCGAACGCGATTTGGAGCTTCTCGGAGTCACTGGAGTGGAGGATAGGTTGCAGAGAGATGTCAAACCCTCACTGGAGCTTCTACGCAATGCCGGTATCAAAATATGGATGTTGACTGGTGACAAGGTCGAGACAGCACGATGTGTTGCTGTCAGTTCGAAGCTTGTCGCCCGCGGCCAGTACATTTACACAATTGCAAAGATGAACAAAAAGGACAATGCCCAGGAGCATCTCGATTTCCTCCGAAGCAAAACAGACGCATGTCTTCTCATCGACGGCGAAAGTCTTGCATTGTTTCTGACGCACTTCCGACTCGAGTTTGTCTCAGTTGCAGTTCTCTTGCCAACTGTGGTCGCTTGCCGTTGCTCACCCACGCAGAAGGCAGAAGTGGCTACCTTGATCAAAGAGTATACTAAAAAGCGAGTGTGTTGTATCGGTGACGGTGGCAACGATGTTTCCATGATCCAAGCGGCAGATGTTGGCGTCGGCATTGTTGGCAAGGAGGGACGACAAGCGAGTTTAGCGGCCGACTTCTCCATCACGCAATTCTGCCACCTTACCAAGCTTCTCGTATGGCATGGGCGAAATAGTTACAAGCGCAGTGCAAAGCTCGCACAGTTTGTGATTCACCGTGGTCTTATTATTGCCGTGTGCCAAACAATGTACAGCATTGCTATCAAATTTGAACCTGAGGGTCTTTACAAGGTACGTTTGTTTGCCAGGCACTTTTTGCCTCGCATCCTGGCACTGACATGTTTCGTCTTACGATAGGATTGGCTCTTGGTTGGTTATGCTACGTGCTATACGGCATTCCCCGTTCTTTCGCTCGTCCTCGACAAGGACGTTGACGAGAATCTTGCAAATCTCTACCCGGAACTTTACAAGGACCTGACTTCGGGCCGGTCACTCTCGTACCGCACCTTCTTCGTGTGGGTGTTTGTCTCGATTTATCAGGGTGGCATGATTCAGGGCTTGTCCCAAATCTTGACTGGTGTTGAAGGCAAGCGCATGGTTTCTGTAAGCTACACTGTGCTCGTCCTGAACGAGTTGCTCATGGTAGCGATTGAGATTACTACGTGGCATCCGGCCATGATCATTTCCATCGTCGGGACATTCCTCTTTTACCTTGGATCTATGCCTTTCCTAGGCGAATACTACGATCTGGGGTTCCTCATCACTTGGTAAGTACACAGTTTTTATACAATGGAACGATTGAAGTACAACGAAGTCTAACAGAAACTCTAGGGGCTTTGTCTGGCGAGTATTCGCAATTTTAGCGGTATCACTGGTCCCGCCCTATCTAGGCAAGGTGATCCAGCGGACAATGAGGCCTCCTGCTTACCGCAAAGTTCAAAGCTCATGAAATGTGTGGTTGTATTTGTATTGCTAGCTCGAAGAAGTTTGAAGGGCGAGGCGTTAATGGCGAATTAGTATTGATTATAACCGGGTATAGGATGCATGGGCACTGATTGTGCTGGCAGACCTGTATAAATTCCTCCATTGCCGAGGCTCATGGTGGCTTTTTTTCTTTGTTTCTTCTCTTCTCCGCTTCAGAGGAGAGTCATCCTCGTATATGGAGTAGAATAAAATTCATTGGGAAAACTAGGACAACTGTTGCCTATTTACCACCCAATTTTGATGATAAGAGTGGAAGCAATTCAAATCAAATCTTGTTATTCAAAGTATGCACTGTGAAACTCCAGCATCTATCAAACCACAAAATACTATACAGACATTATGAAGACTGGAGTAAAATGTACAATAGAAGAAAACGCCCGTGAGATCTGCTTAAACACCGCCCAATGCTACCTGTGCTGGCCTAGGAGGGACGTCAACGATGCTCCAACCAGCAGCTGGTTCTCTCCTCTCGTTCAAAACCTTTGCAAATGTCCCACCGTGCCTGCGGAATACGAAAGAGGGATTATTTGACGAAGAGTTGACTCGATGAAGCAGGACGTTTCCCGCATATTTCTCGACAAAGCCGTCGGGGCCGGAAGCAATCAAGAGACGCCGCTCAGACGGTGATGAGCTGTGGGCAAAACTAGTGCGGAAGAGATGCCATGATTGAGGACCTAGAGACTCAGTGTGTAGAAACTCGGTGCTTGATTTGGAAGCTGGTGATTGATCGGGAGTGTGGGCGGCAATGGCTTCTTTGAGGGCTGAGTCCGAGATGAAGGTGCGCTCTTCATCTACTGTTGTGTAAATCTTTAATATTTCTGGTGTGGGTGAGGATGAGAGGAGGGATTGGAGTTGTTGGGTTATTTCTGTTGGGTCTTGGAGGGTGGGTGTGAGTTGGGGGGGAGGTGAGGCTGATTTTGTCCAGTTGAACCAGGAAGATGATGGGGGGGTGGGCGTTGTTGTCGTCTGAATGTCGTCTCGAGAGCGAACAGACCAAAATACAGTAATTTTAGGAAGATTCTCTTTCAATTGTGGTGTGGATTGGAGGGCGTGGATTGCTTGGAGAGCCGTTGCGATGCCTGTTCCCCCGGCGAGGAGAACAACGTCTCGGGTTGTCGACTGACTGGCAACGTTGGAAGAGGGATTAATCTCCTTGACAGTGCCCTGTTCAGCTTTTTCGGCTTTTTCGGCTTTTTCGGCTTTCCTCATGCTCTCCTCGTCGGTGAAATCGTAGAAACTCTCTTCAAGTCTTACATCAACGGCTTCGCCAACAGGCACTTTGGCAAGATAGTTTGACGAAACCTCCCCCCTTGGAACAGCCCTGATGAGAAGACGTAATGTTTCTTTGTCTTCGGGGACCCCCGGCCGTGGAGGAAGAGGCGTATAATGACGTACAATTTGCAATTGAGGTTGGCGGGCCTCAATGGCCCAGAGACGGGTGTGCCAAGGACTCGAAGGTGTGGCGTATGGCAGGTCAGAGCGGGTAGACTGGTTTTCCGGTGCAAGTGTGAGGATGTAGGAATTTGGGGAGATGTTTTCACGCTTGAGGATTGTGAAGCGCGTGAATGAGGTTGTTGAGAGGGTCTGCTCGGGGGAGGAAGGGAGGAGGGTATATGATATGGCGCCTAGAAGGACGATAGAGCCAAGTAGACGGGCAACGGTCGAGAGCTTGGGTCTCTTGGGAGTTTTCTGGCCTAGTTCTCCTTTGGATTCCACAGTATTCAAGGCTCTGATTGTTGTGGTGCAGCCTCTCAGAGGTTGAGGCGACGATGGCAACTGTGGCGAGGGCCATGAAGTCAGGGGACTCGGAGCTGTAATTGGGGTGCCCCGGGGGCGAGATACGAGCCTCGCGATCCGTGGGAGCGGACGAGCAAGTTGCCGCATAGTTACAAGCGAGAGAAAAGTGGGATGGAGAGCTTGGATTTGTCGAATTCGATCTTCGATCTACATACGGAGCAGTTTACACAAGACGGGGGGGGGGGGGGGGGGGTTTTTTTTTTTTTTTTTTTTTTTTTTTTTAAATTTTTTTATTTTTTTTTTTTATTTAACAAATAAAACACCACCACCAAACGGAGGAAAAAATAAGAA
>JADHKT010000207.1:0-16975 GCA_019925285.1 Graphium sp. VPRI43844 | reverse complement strand
CAGTGGCCATGGCTGGCCTTGGGCCCTGTTTTAGTGGTGTAGTTTAGTACTCTGTACTCCGTAGGGGTGGGGGTGTTTTGTTCTCTTTTTTTTTTTTTTTCTTTCCTATTCTTCATGTTGTTTCGTTAGGCTACAAGTAAGCACCCCCACCCCTACGGAGTACAGAGTACTAAACTACACCACTAAAACAGGGCCCAAGGCCAGCCATGGCCACTGACGCAGCCCTATGGCTTGTCCTATGGCTTGTCTGATTTGCCTGGCTCGTGCTCGTGGGCGTCAACAGCCATTAAATTCTGAACACCTGGACGCGTGCTACAAAGACCATTTGAGCCTCTTGCACGCACTTCAGGTGGGAAAAAGCTCTAAAAAAAATACGCCATCCTCGAAAGCCACCATCGCCGAAACGAAAATAAACAAAAACAAAGAAAAAAGAAATCCCGCCTTGACGACGTACCTTTACTGCGCTGCGAAACCTCGTTTTGAATATGAACTGAATGGTCATCTCCCGCCAATGATCCTTCCCACTGTGTATATATGCATGCCAGTCCTGCCAGATGGAGACATTCCTACGCGAGTGGCGACAGGACGCCTTGAACAAGGCCCAGTACGAGTCTGCTATTTTCATAGGCGACAAGCTCCTTGCTTTGACTAGTGAGTGAGGTCCCTGGGTCCCTGTGTCCCTGGTCTTTTGCTGGGCTATTCCGGTGCCGGACAATTCTTCTCCCTCTCGTCCGTCCTGCTTCTGGCACGTGTATTACCCCCAGGCCTCGACAGCTAACCAGCCAAACCTTGCTACCACAGATGACGACAACGATGCCTTCTGGCTAGCTCAAGTCCATTTCACCAGTGGCAACTATACACGAGCCCAATCCTTTCTTAACAAAAAAGATCTCATCTCCCGAAGCACAGCGTGCCGCTACCTCTCTGGCCACTGCTATGTCAAGCAGGGCCGCTACGACGAAGCCCTTGCCGTCCTCGGCGAGCGCAACCCTACTCACCTAGTCTCCGTCTCCAACTCGAACCCGTCAGCATCGCCCACCACTAGGCGGAAGGTCGGCACCCACGCGCATACCAAAGGAGGGGCTGCGGGAGCGTCCGCGGGAGCGTCTGGCGCCGGCGGTGCTTCGAGCACCTATGGCAAAGCGGGTTCGAGGCACGAGCTCGTTCGGTACCCGGGCAACCCCGTTGACGACGAGGCGGCGGCGAATCGACGGTACGAGGCGGCCATGTGCTACCTCCGCGGCATTTGCTACGCTAAACAAAACGCCTTCGACCGGGCCAAAGAGTGCTACAAGCTGGCGGTCCTCATAGATGTGCGGTGCTTCGAGGCCTTTCAGCAACTCATGAAGAACTCGCTGCTGTCGCCGGACGAGGAGTGGCAGTTCCTCGAGTCGCTCGACTTCGATTCGATCCGCGTTGCCGGCGAGAATGGCGACAGCGTCGATGCTGCTGCGAGTCAGGAAGCCGCAGAGTTTACCCGCATGCTGTACACGACTCGCCTCTCCAAGTACCACAACCCTGCAGATTTCACTGCCGCCTACGATTCGCTGGCGACCCACTACCACCTCGAGTCCAACCCGGACCTCCTACTTGCCCGGGCCGATCTGCTTTTTACCCAGTGCCGCTACAAGGACGCCCTCGAAGTTACCGAATCGGTGCTTCGCGACGACAAGTACAATTTCTCCATCTACCCCCTCCATCTCGCCTGTCTGTTTGAGCTGCGGCGGAAGAATGTCTTGTTCCTCATCGCTCACGATCTCGCCGACACGCACCCGGAGGAGCCGTGTACATGGCTCGCTGTGGGAATATACTACTTCGCCATCGACCGCATCGCCGAGGCACGCCGCTACTTTAGCAAAGCAAGCATGATGGACGCCCACTTCGGCCCCGCCTGGATCGGCTTCGCCCACACCTTTGCGGCCGAGGGTGAACACGACCAGGCCATCTCGGCCTACTCGACGGCGGCGCGGCTCTTCATGGGCACGCACCTACCGCAAGTGTTCCTCGGCATGCAGAACCATGCGCTCAACAACCTGACGCTCGCCGAAGAGTTTCTCAAGACAGCCTTTGGGCTCTGCCGCACCGACCCGCTCCTACTGAACGAGATGGGCGTCATCAAGTACCACCAAGACAGACCTAAGGAAGCTGTCGCGTACTTTGAACGAGCGCTCAAGATCGCCGCCGATATTGACAGTGAGCCCCAGGCGTGGCTCGCGGCCCGCACGAACCTCGGCCACGCCTACCGCCGGCTGCGCCACTATAACCGCGCGCTCGCCGAGTTCGACGAGGTTCTACGCCTCGGCGGCCAGGATGCCGCCATCTTCAGCGCCAAGGGCCTCGTGTACCTCGAGCAAAGCCGGCCCGACGAGGCCGTCGTCGTGCTGCACCAAGCGCTCGCCATCAGCCCGCAGGATGCCATCGCTACGGAGCTGCTTTCCAAGGCGCTCGACGAGACGGCCGTCATGGATGCCGCGCAAGAAGGCGATGCTGAGGATCTAGCCATTTTTGAGCACGAACTCGGCCAGAGAAAGGCGCGTGCCGGCGAGCGGATCAAGGGTCGCGTCGCCGCTGCCACGGCAGCTATTTCCGAGTCTTCCACCGCATCCCCTTCTCACGCTGGAGATCGAGGAAAGGGGAAGGGCAAAGGCCGGGTTGGCATCCGGCCGATTGTGATGTCTGCATATGACAACGAGAAGGGGGAGTCAATGATGGAAATGACGGATGACGAATAGACGAATGTCGAAAAGTGTAAGGGAAAAGGACTTGTGTGATAGGGGGCGAGGCTTTGCATATGCTAACAAAAGGTCACCGGCGGCTTTCAACCCCTTTTTTTTCCCTTTCTTTCTTTCTTTTTTTTCCTGTGGAAGGGGGACCCGATTCTCAAACTTGGACACGAGCATTCATGAAAATGGCGTTTTTGTGTTCTTCTGTTGCTACCTGTCTAGTGTCATCGTTTTATACCTGGGGTTGTAGGAAGGAAATATCATACTGGATCGGACAATGTTTGAGGAGAAACAAGGATCAATGAGAATATTATTATTAGCCTTTCATTTCTATTCACGAAGACGAAAGCTGAAATCATTTTATGCTATTGCTACCGCTACCTATTCTTGCTTTCTCTATCACACTGAACATGTTTGCGCCACGGATATATAAATTCAAAGGGAAGAAGAGATAGAGGAAAAGAAGACGAGGAAGGAATCGGGAGTCTTGGAAAACTTCACCGTGGCGGACTGAGAGGACGGTTAAATCCACCGAGGCGATTCATGTACTGACGGTACTTCGTCTTCTTCTCCTTGCGCACACCACCTGCATTATTCCCCTTGATCTGTTTTCCCTTTGTGCTGCCGAAGCCGCCGAAGCCCAACATTGCTTGCATGGCGTCGAGGTCTTCGTCCTCGACGACTATGTCGTCTTCTTCTTCTTCTTCGTCTTCTTCTTCTTCGTGGCGAGAAGCTTCTTTTTCGGGACCGTCGTCGCGGGAGGGTTTGTCTCGGCGGTGTGGTCGGTCTTCGTCCATTGGGCTTCCGCGGGTGGAGGGGGGTGAGTTTCGAGTTGATGGGTTGACGCGGAAGGAGAGGGGTTTGTCTTTTTCGGACGTGGGGGAGGCGGAGCGGCGGCGTGGGGAGGTTCCTGGAACGTCTTGTTAGGTTTTCCTTCTCTTGTGGATTTTTTTGGGCGTAAGGGCGGGTGACGGAATGGGTTTGTGCAATGTACCTCTCTGCGAACGTGGTCTATCATCGTGGTCTTCGTGCCGACGCTTGGCCCGCCGATCAGGCTCGTCCCTATCACGATCTCTATCCCTCCGATCGCGCTCGCGCTCGCGATCTCGATCTCTGCCCCTCCCCTCACGCTCTCTGCCCCAGTTTCGATCGCTACCACGGTCTCTCTCTCTCTCTCTTTCCCGCTCCCGCTCCCGCTCCCGCTCCCAATTCGGCCTATCGCGTCTATCACGCGATCGCGAACGATAACGTCTCCTGTCGCCATCGCGATCGCTGGCTCTACCGCCGCTGGCCCATTCTCGGTCTCGGTTGCGATCTCCGCGGTCGCGTGGGGCATGGGGTTCTGAGGCTGGGTGGTCGTTTCGGTCCGAGGCATCCCACATCTGGGAGCTGTCTGGGCGACGCACCCGTTTCGGAGGACGGTCGGTCATTTTTTTTTTTTTTTCGTTGGATGTCTATCTCTGTTCGTAGGATGACTTTTTTTTTTTAATCTTTGGAGCACAGATTGGTGGTTGGGAAGGGTAGGAGGATGAACGGGGGATCCAAAAGGACGAAAAAAAAAAAACCACGATTCGAGAAAAAAGGAGGGGGTGTTTTGACAGCGTACTAGAATCCCTGTTTGACGTGAGAGGGGGGGTAAAGCTTCGAGCGAGTATGGAAAGTGATAGAGATTAGGTTGCGTAGCACAAGAAACTGGGCATTGTTGGTATGGAAATTTCTAGAGGCACGAGGCTCGCTTCCCAGGCTGTGTGGGGCAGCAAACGCAAGGCTGCCATTCCCCCCATCCTAGAGTGGTTTACAGCACTCGGTCACTATAAAAGCAACTAGACCTAGACAACTAGGGCGAGAAAGAAGGAAAAAAAAAGATTACAGCGGGCTGAAGACCCCCGCGTACCCGCGTACACGTATTGCCCTATTGCTTTCACTTCATTATTAATCTCGATCGACTTTCTGCCTTTCCGCTTCGGATTTGACATCAAGTTCAACAGCATCAACTACACACAGTACTCCGTACTCCGTACACAGTAGTCGGTCTATACCCAGTAGATCCACCCCAAGCCGTTCTCGATATAAACTTGGGGCTTCCAACATCCTCGTCTGCATCCTCCATGTCCATCCACATAACATCTCTCCCTCCTCTTACACAATGCCGCGTGTCCGCGTCCTCATATTAGGCCGGCGGCACCTTCGGCCTACACCCGTCCACCTCATCCCCCGTGCCGGACCCCAGACCCCAAACCTCCTCCGCTCTCTCTCATCCTCGCCAAGCCTCTCATCCACCCACCGCGCCCGCACCGCACCACCCTTCCCCTACCCAACAGTCAAGACATGTTCCCCAGCAACATGTCCCTGTCGCGAAACGCCAGACCTCCCCGCCGAACTCCCAATCGACCGCAAAGCAACCCTAAATGGCGTGATCCCCGCCTACCGCGAAATGGTCCTCGTCTGCACAGGCCATAGCAATTGGCCCTCGCGAATAGAAGAGGAAAACGGAGGCGATAATCTAGCCGCCGACCTAAAAGAGCTCCTAGGAAGAGGAGGAGAATACAGCAATGTATGTAAGCCTCATCCCTCATCCCCGATCCCCCCATGCCAAAGAACCTCAAACCTAACAAAGACATAAAAAAAAAAAAAAGCCCTTCAACCCCGTAACAATACTAGCATCTTCTTTCCCCCCAACGCCAACACCCTCCCCCCTCCAAACATCTTCAGTCTACCTCCTCCCAACATTCACCTACATCCCCCATCTCCCCCGCCTCTCCTTCGCCGCCTCCGAAGCCCTAACAAAAGCCTACCTCCTCCCGCAAACCCTCCACCCCTCCCAAGAAACAGACCTCTCGCCCCTGCACCGCGACCGCCTCCGCCGCGACGAGAAATTCAAAGAATTCTTCCCCGACGCCGTCCCCGTCAACGACGTCCTCGTCCTCTCGTGCTCGCACGGACAGCGGGATGCGCGATGCGGCGTTCTAGGCCCCGTCATCGCCGACGAGTTCCGAGACAAGATTCCCGATGCCGGAGGCCTTGTTCTCGACGGCGCCGTCTCGAGTCCCGTCGCACACGAGGACGGGAGATGTCTTTCTTCGGGATCCGGGGCGTCGGCGCCCGCCGCGCCGGAGTGGACTGCTCGTGTTGGACATGTCAGTCACGTGGGCGGTCACAAGTTTGCCGGCAACATCATTGTTTACATTCCGCCTACCATGGTGCTTCCCACGACGGGCGAGAAACACCCGCTTGCTGGGTGCGGTGTGTGGTACGGCCGTGTTGAACCGAGTCATGTCGAGGGTATCGTGAAGGATACCATCGTCGGCGGCAAGGTGATTGAAGAACTTTTCCGGGGAGGCATTGACTCTGATAGAAAGTTGATGCGCATGTGATATCCTTGGCATCACTGTATTATAAACGCCAATTCTGTCACTTGGCATTTTTGTATTCCATCTCAATAGACTTCGCAGAAGATGATGCAGATCAAAAATGAATATAGACTGTCTTAGTAGTGTATTTGACTTTTCCCCCCTCGATTATCTAGTTTTTATTCTTCTTTTTATTTTCCCGTCGGCCATATTATATATATATATACTACCCTTTACCCTTAGATCCATCATCAATAAAAGATAAGATTGGTAAAGTGATAAACATTAAATGAGAGAAGGAGACCCAAAAAGTCTATGTAATCATTCATAACAAGGAAGGGAAAGGGGGTATCAGACGTCAACTAGAAACAAAAGCAACAGGTTCATAGGAGGAGGGAGAAAAGAAAACATTAAAGAGCAGTTGCCTCAGAACAGCATGGAACCATCCCGCACCATCTCGGCAAATCGATCGTCGGGCTCGACAAAAACATAGTCCTCGCCCCGAGTGACACGGTCCATTTCCTCGCGGATGAAGGGGTAAACATCCTTCCAGGCATTTCGTCCTATGAAGCCGTCGAGGTGCCCGTAGTTTGGAACTATGCGTCGACGGTACATCTTCCTCCCCCTGGAGTCGAAGAGACCAAACCGGTTGGAAAGAACTTCGTATGTACGCTCACAGGCACCCGTCGTGAGCACGGCGTTGTCGCCCCCGGTCCAGAGTAGGACCGGGATGCCTTGCAATCTAGCGACGTTCTCTGGAGATGTCAGTACATCGAATTCATTGTTCATGACATTGCCTTGGAATCCTTGTTCCATGAGGAGCTCGAGCAATGTCATGTTGACGCCGCCAAAGAATCGGTCAATTTGGCTGTGCGTGGCCTCGTTGAGATTATTGTGATTCCAACATCTATTTGCCGCAGAGTTAGTCGTCTGTACTACAGTCGCGTGTTCTTGCAGCAACCAAAAAGAATGAGGGAAAAGCGTACCGTCCAAACACAAGCGAGCATCGATGGCAACTTGCATTATGGCACATCTCTCGTCGCTCATCCGGATAGAAGCGAAGAATGAAATCAATCGCTTTCTGAACAAGAGTGTCGTCCCGGCTCGCGGCACACGGGAACCATGATCCCGCAACGGCATTGTAAATCTGGCTCAGTGACGTTACCGGCCGCCCGGCCACCACCTTCAAGATGTTGAGCGTATTCCAAACAGGGTTCATAAACACTTGGCTGCATGAGAGGCCCCAGACCCATTCTGCCGGAACATCGCCGTTTAGCATCCCCGTTGAGAGTCCGACGCTCCCCATACAATGTGCCATCACGTACACCTTGTTGTTGCGGCTGTTCCCGTCCGGGTATCTCTTTCTCACAAACTCGATGGCGGCCCGTAGGTCAAGACGCAAATCATACGTCGTCCATCCGTCGTGGGACACATGTAGCTGGCCAATCCGGTGGACGCTAATGAACACACGGTACCCGGCGCGCGTCAGATAATTGACGAGGTTGTACCTGATGGTTGGCGTGGCATAGATTTGATGGTCGACTGACGCACCGGGGACAAGTAGCACGTTCTTGGTCTCGATTTGCCTGTTTGTTGGCCTCCACATGTGCAGGGGCGTCTTGACCCCGTCCCGCGCAACCATGATGAATGTTTCGTCGGGAGGCGTTTCGTTGACATAGCCAGTGTATGACATCGCGGGGTACTGAAGTGGTGCAAAGGGCCCGAGCAACATCTTAAGCGAGCGCCTTGTGAAATAGTTGACAAAGCTGGCCACACTATATGTCCTCTTGGCCAAACTGGCTCCTGTCGGCTCCAGAGTCCCCATCTGTTTCATAAAGTCCTTTGCCTGGATGTGCATGATCCCCTTGGCGACAAATTCCTCGCGGCGCCAAGAATTTGGTGTCCTCTTTTGGCCTGGCCGGTACTTTCCCGACGGTGGTTTGGTAATGGTGACATAGAGGGTGCTCGTTGCCGTCCAAAAGTCGCTGGCCGAGAGCGCCACGGACGAGTCGACGATTTTGTAGCCGTGAAAGTGCAAGAGGCTCAGATCCGTTCCGTACATGTCGAAATCGTACGTCATCGTCCTCCGCCCAGAGACTTGTTTGTCTCCAACCAACAGATTAAACTGTCCTCGCTGGACCATGAAGGGCGAGCCGGGCACCATGGGACATACAAAGGTGCCAGTCAACATGGCCGAGTGGTCAGATTTGTTTACAAGTGCCGCTGTGCTGAATGACTTGATGCTCGCAAACAATCGAGCCCCTTCACATAGACCTTTGGCCGTCCTGCTTGCGAGTTCGAAAGCTTCCTGATTGTCGGGCATCATAGCTTCATCTAGGCCATAGTGTACCCAGCCCGTCATAATCTCGGTAAAGCCAATGCCGGCCGCGTCCGTCGACCTGGCCTGCTGTATAATGGCTTCCGCCTCACTGAGACGCTCGGCGGGTTCGAAGTGTTCAAATGGGTGCTGCGGGGGCCCGAATAGGTCGAGATGTCCATTCGTCTCACGCCGTATGGTAAGCTGATGTTTTTGGGCATACAAGTCCAGCGTCCGTTCCGCCAAGGCAGAGATAGTAGCGAAAGGATTGACACCAAGGGCCCCAGGCACAAGTGCAGCATCTGTGATGATCAAACCGGCATGTGTCTCCTCCCCGTTTCCCGAGAAGAGCTCCCCCCGATGATTTGTTCCGCCAGTCAAGCCAGTATTGTCCCATGCCATGCAGGCACCACTGTATCGCCGTCAGTGAAAAGCCCTCATTGCGGATGGAAACGGGTAGCCGTCTTCTTTTCCTCTCCCATCTCATATCACACGTCTCTCTTACTTACCCAATTGGGTGCACCGTGACCTGCGACTTTCCGAGAGCGGCATAAAAGGGGTTGTGCACCAAAGTCCCTCCGACTCGCCTAGTCGCCTCTTCCAAAACAGCATGTATTTTTCGGACATGGTCGCTCCGCTCTAGGCCTACAAAGTCGAGCACCGGTTGATCCTCTTTGAGTGAGAGGCTCGCTTGGCTGCTATCATGCGACATGATCAAATAGACCTGTGTGTTGTCGATTGCCCCGTTCCGAAGATATGGTCCAAACAGCATACTCCCAGCCCTTGCTAGGCCTGCTTTAACTTTGTCCTCGATGGAGCCATCACTAGGTCCAGTGCTTCCGGGCATTGATTCAAGCATTGTCTGCAACACGTATGCCATCGCTTTTGGGACTGCACCTTCTTCAATCACGTAACCGTCTGTGGGATTGTCGAAGCCCGAGCGATTATCTATGACCGAGTTAATGGTTGGACCGACAGGGTTAGAAGGGTCTGGCGTCGATTTTCCAATGGGATTCGTTTCGTAGTCGGTATTATATCTATTTCAACCTCACTCATAAGAGGATGGACAAGATTGAATATCAATGGTATGTTCGCGGAGAAACTTACCCAAACGCAAGGATGTCACCATTTCCGCTCATGTGCTTGCCAACACGGTCACTCATACCGAGGCCCATCTGTTTGCTTCGTAATAGAATCTCTGTCGTGCCCATGGCGCCAGCACCGAGGAAGATTGTCTTTTTGGCATGCACCCACATCAAGTCGGAGTAGAAATTGTCCTTGAAAGCAGCACGATTGTGCCCGTGCCAGGCAAAGCACACGAGGTATCCGCCCATTTCTTCGGGTGCCTCCTTTATGTACCGAACCTCGCACTCACAAAACATTTCGGCACCCCAATTCCAAGCATCTGCAAGATACGTCACCAGCGTGGTATTTTTAGACCCGTCATTGACTCCCGTCGCATCTTGTCCCATGAGAGCTGAAGGTCGCATCTCCACGCCACAGCTGTTGGGTCCTTTTCGAAATCGTGTAGTTTGGGGGGCCATTCGGAACTTGTCCTCCATGCCGAGCAGCTTTGCTTGATACCTGAGAAGCTCGACTTTGGGCAGTTTCGGCCAATCTTCGGGGTATGTGACAGGTTCCAATACTTTTTCGGCCTCTTGGTAGTCTTCCCCAAGAAGTTAAAGTTAGAGACGTCAACTCTTAGACTACGCAACAATCGACTGTCACGCTCACAGCGGCGACAGCACAAGAAGGAAGGCAGACTCACATTTTTCGAGGCCCTCTTCCCGGATCTCCTTCGGCCACATTGGCATAGACAACACTCTGGGGTCAGCCCGTAGGAAGATGTTGGCGTTCATAAGACTTGTCCCCCCAAGGCCTATCCACCAACGAAACGCTTGGTGTTAGCAAGCCATGTCCACCTCTCATTCGCCGATATAGTGCTCGCTTACCGTTACCAGAGACGACACTCATCCCCTTACCAAGTGTCAGGTGGTACATTCCAGTCGGGTCACCGTTGGCTACTTTCATGCTTGGACTGACATCAGCCTTTAGGTCACCAGAGACGTGCAGTTCCCGAGCACAGTCTCCCGTCTCAGCTGGGTACTCGCCCGGCCATCTTTCCTTGCCACGTTCGAGAACGCAGACAGAGCGTCGACCGTTCTCTCCCACAGCACGCGCCATTCTCGAAGCCGCGATAGCACCACCATAACCCGAACCAATGACAATATAGTCGTAACTAATGCGCATCAGTTCGACAGGCCGAGATATGTGAGGAAAGCCATTTGATGTGCCATCGTGAGCTTTATGTGTCTGCGCATCAGCTCTTTGCTGCTTGGGCAGCGTGGGCTTGGGAGCTCGAGAGCGACCAGTGGTAGAATTTTCAAAGTTCATGCTGTTGCTGCTTGTGAAGCATCGATCATATTCGTCATCTTCAGAGGGCGAGAATAAGGAAGACGCGGCCGAGCCCAGAGAGCCCATCGAACCAAATGAGTCTGTGCGGGATAGTGATGGCCGTCTGGTTTGGAAATCCGATGGCATCTGGAGGAGTGGGATGGAGTCGTCATTCGAGAGATTCAGGTGGAGAGGATCTAGTCCTTCTCCATTGGGGATTCTCATGGTGTCCCTCCACTAGAGTGAAACCAGGAGTCGGCGTTGGGTGTTTAGTGGATTGTATGAAGTGTCGTAAGCCGAGATGGTTTGCACAAGAAACCAGAAGTTGCAGGGTCGAGGAGGGTTATCACTTGTCAATATGTGCAATGGGGACCATCCTTAGTCTACTATCAGTAAAAGGTTGCAGAAAATCCAGTTCTTGCGAAGCATAGCTCTTTCGAGGGCAGGTTGCCAGGGTTGTAACAGAGTTAATGGTGGGAGACAGAGTTCTCGAGGTTCGAGGCCTCTCCTAATATATGACGCTTTTGCTATCAAGTAAGACTTAGGAACTCTCCATTAGGCGGCCAATGGCTTGAGACAGGGTTCGACATCGAATTAATCGGAGCAACCCTCCTAAACCAAAAGTGGCCGTCGTCGAGTGGGGTAGCATAGAATGGTTCGGGATGGGATCTCCAGTGTAAGTTTACTACACGGCGAAGTCACAACCCCTGCCAACACCAAGCTGCATGCAGTATCCGTACGAGAGTACGAGAGAGATACGGGCAGGCGAATGCGAATGTGGCGTGTGGGTAGGCGTGGGCGTGGGCGTGGGCGTGGGCGTGGGTGTGGAAGCATGTGCAGAATCCCATGTTAGTTGGGATGCACAAACAAGCAAGGGTTCGCCTCGAACCATCAAGTGGAGCTCGTCTGCGCGCGAACATGATGCTACCCACCTCGCGACTACTCCGTACAGTAAACTATCCCGTACTTGTACGTGTATCCATGGCCTGTGTGGACGGTCCAAACTTGGGTGGTTTAGGTAGGAATGTAGTTTACCCGGTTTGGCGAGGGATCATGTCCACTCCAGTAGTGGCTTCCCACTCTTCCCACCAAACATATCGAGGAATCGTGGCAGATAAGGCGGAGTAATTAATCAATCCCATCGTCGTGGGATCGAGTAAATTAACAGACGGGCCAGATTCCTAGGGCTCTCCAAAAAAGAAGCAAAAAAAAGGCACACCCTTAAAGCCCTTAAGCGCGAGACAAGCGTTCGGGGCCCACGAACGTTGAGAAATTCTTCAGGGTCAAGTCAGGTTGAGCCGCACTCAAGCAATTGGTGCATGTGGCATCTTGTTAAGAGAGACACAGCTAACACATGAGTTGTTAGTTACAGAGCACCTTTTTGAGGGAAGCTCCAGTATTCAGCAAGTAGGCAATCCGCACCCAGGTGGCATCGCAGATTCTCAAAGCCAATAATTAGAGGGGAAAAGTGGTCCTGGAGTTGCAAAACGTCGTCGTTCCCATACCCGAGGAAGCTTGTTCCGAACTCCGGAGCAGATTCTCAAGCCAAAGAAAGCTTTTCACAAGGCGGTGCCTGGTCTGGGGGAGCGGGAACGGAGGGGCTTCTAAACTAATAATACCCCAAGGACGCATTAGGATTAGAGGACAGCCCAAGCTAGTCACAGCCCCCACACTCAAGCCTCTGGCGACATCTCCACCGGAGTGGTATTTTGGGGTATGACATACCGAGTATTAGAGAGGAAGAGTAAAGACAGATTTGCTTTGCTCTAATACGTGTACTCCTCAATGGTTGGCAAGATGCAAAGTCTGACGCTTACGAATATTCCGGCCAATACTTGCTTACCTTTGACGTCAAGGCATCTGTTGGGTCAACTGCCAAGTATATCAACGGCTCGAAGGTAAGCGGTCTGGTCAAGAAAGTTGTCAGCACAACACAGTACCCTATTGGCTATTGGGACGATGGCTTCCATGTGCTTGTCGCAACCAGAACCAATCTTTGACTTGAGACGAATGTCCTCCCTCCCCACCTGACTGACTGACGTCTGCAGCATCGCTTTTTCAAAGTATATTAAACCAGCGCAGCATTTAAACTGGTTTCCTGGAAGGGGCCTGGCCGTTGATGAGGTCCATCCCCACACGCATGCCACGGCCATATTAAAAGTCAAGGTCTGAGGCGGAACGGCACGCTTTGACATGACCGAGGATGAATAAGAGTGAGGAGCGTAGCACAGCACCGAACAACGTTGCCACCTACAAAGCGTGTGCCCTGTCGGCACTTGGCTGCCTTCTTAGTGGCGGAGTGTCTTGGAAAATCCACCCAATCTTGACGACATGGCTGGGAATACACTTCGTGATGGTGATCTGACGGTGGGCTTAGAATCTTGACCGTTTGCCCAATGCAACGCAAGGATAGTACAAAGTAAGCACGCCCATGAGAGATAGCATGAGTAATACAGTGCCAGGAGTGCGAATTGAATATGGCGGGTAGTATCTATCAAGTCGCGCTTTCCCATTGATAATTTCAACATACAAGTAGAATAAATCATTACGATGTCGTTCGTGCCTTCCATTTTTCTCCATTCTACTTTGTTAGAGAATTCCAATCTCCAAATGTGCTTGATAGGCGGGTACTTGTACGGAATGTCAGAACGGACCATGACGTCAAGCATGCGAGTATACCAAATTGATGCTTTGTTTCCATGCAAAGGGAAAGGGAAGGGACAACGAGGTTACTTTCCGCTGGTTCAATCGAGCTGCATGCACATGTTCTGAACGAGACATGAAATTGACCTGGAAATGCAGATAAGAATGCATGGTAGGTATAGCATACAGCCATATTACATACACGTCAATAAATAAGGAACTTCCGTATACATACATGTCCTGTCACTAAACGAGAATGCGACATGATATCGAATGTCGCAGCAAGGAAGGGAAGGGTAAGAGAAAAAAAAACCACAGAAAGCAAATTCACCAAAAAACAAACTTCAGCCCAATGCGGGGCTCGAACCCGCAGCCTTGAGATTAAGAGTCTCACGCTCTACCGATTGAGCTAACCGGGCTTGATATATTTGACATTGATATTGATTTCAAATCCTTTCCCAATATGCTAGCATCAGTTCAGCTTGACTACTCGTTTTGCACCGTTTTACACAGTTTGATAGGCTAATTATAGGCCCGACAAGAAAAAAGGTCGGCGCGCGCGATGTTGGCATGACCTATAAAAATAACCAATCCATATGGTGCTCTTGCTTTAACCTTCAAGCATGTCTGCCCACGGAAGCTGCCAAGGTAACACAGACGAAATTGTCAGCCTGGGTTGTTCCCGGCTTGGGTTGACCAATCCGGCCAATCCGACATCACAGGTCCTTGGCCTTTGTTTACAAGCGGTTCAACAAGTACAACACCAGGCCGCAACATTCAGGTGAGTGACCAGCAAATCAAACGTTTCTACTACGGAGTACATACCTATAACCTACTAAGAGAAAAACGAGGAAGGGAGGACCCGGTTACACATTTGGTGTCAAGTCTTCGTTCTCCCTTCAACTGGGTTCTCTTTACCAGATATCGAAAAGTATGTTTTCTCGCAGGTCTTTACCTGATGAAAGGCATGAGTGGTGACGTTGTTTGGTGCAATGCGGAAAGCTGCGACCTCTTTCAAAAAAATCAATGCCGCACAATAAACGCCACTGAGTTGGGGTGAGATTCATACCCCTAGATTAATTTTAGAATACGGGGGCCAGAGAGTTGACTACCAACATTCCCGTCCTCGATTCCTGGCAGTCAGGGGGTAAAACTGTCTATTCCTTTGTCTTAGATCTCCCTTGGCTCTTTGTTATGTCACCCAATTCGCATTGTTTCTTCGTCCGCTGTTTTACATGTCTCCAAGCTCCCGCCGATCTTGTCTTTGGAGAGCGTGAGACAACCTCACCGACCCAAAATCATGTGAAGACGGAGGTTACTCGTTTTACCTATCAGTTGAGTGGGTAGTTGAAAGTGTGGCGACAATGCAGCGTTAGCCCAGGGTATGTAGGTTTCGAGATTGTAACTGCTGGGCGAGACATATTGAATGGGGGGACATTGACCAAAATGAAAATTGGCAAAAAGACAAGAAGAAAAAGGTACCAATCATGTCATTGCCGCCCCCAATCGGTGTATCTGTTGACTCTTGCCCCCCTGTCGTGACAGAAGTGAATCAGGGCTGTGTCCAGGCTTTTGATGATATCAGTTACCTGTTAGGTCTTACTCGTTTAAACCTTACAGAGTAAGCCTCGTGGCTTATCCCCAACTGTTAACATGTGAATGCGCGCGCTAGAAAAATAAAGGGGACGGGGGTGCGTGGGGGGGGCTTGAAGAATTTGGCAGATACGGCTTTCGATACGTCTCGTCAAATTAGCGCCCGAAGAAAATGTCTTTGCTCGCCGTCGAGGTAGCTATCAAACATGCCAAGCAGGCACTACGGCGATGTGTTGATGATATGGTCCGATTGTTTGACCCCGTGGGTGTACAGACGAGGGTGAGTGGAATGAGTTGAGGGTTGGGTGAACAAACCGGCGGTCGGTACGTAGAACAGACACTTCTATTAATGGGTTGCAGGGGTTGATACTTGGCCCTTTTTTCACCTTCTTGGAAGACGGATGGTCAGTAATAAATGTTTTCATATTCGGCATGTAGTATGGAGAGTGGAGAGATGGACATGGCACTATTGATTAGTACTACAGAGTATGGGAGCACAATGGGAACAGCAGTACTCCGTAAGGCGAGCTAATGATACGGTGCCAACGAGAGCCAAAGCGAGAAAATAATGAACTAAACTACTCCGTACTCCATATGGAGTAGAGATAACGTAGGATGGTTGTTTCCAGTAATACAAAAGAACTCAGCTCCGAAAAAAAAAAAACGCCATCCCCCCTTGCCACCCATCACAACCCACCATGCCAGATTTGGGGAAAGTCTGCCCGTCTGCACACCTTAAGTTCCCCTCCCCCTCCCAACTCCCATGGCTAAGCGAGAAGTCGACAGGGCTAATGAAAAGTGCAGAGGCCTTCAAACAAACACTAGCACTTTTCCTTACGAGATATTTGACCATAGTGGCGGCAAGAGAGGGGCAGGAGATTTTGATCTAATCAGATAATGTGTCTTGGCATTATGAATGGTGAAGAACAAGTCTACTAAGGTACTTACCCATCACCCTTAGTACTCCGTATACTCCTCCGTACGCACTAGCGAATATATGCATCTGTTGTTAACCCAGTTGTCTGTAGAGATTAGAGGAGCTGGCAAAGGAAAAGATGGTAAAATGTCAGCCGGAATCTGATATTATGTACTCCGTAAACTGCGCTTTTCAATGTGTGGAAGAATTGTGATGGAAGCTAAATATATTCTACGTAGCTTCCTAATTCTGTGGGCCTACGGCCAGGATACTACTCCGTACATGTACGGAGTAAACTAAAATATACACTAGTCTAGGTTGGGCCCAAATGGGACCTACCCACCCATCAACAGCGCTCCGCCGAGCTCCAGTACTCCGTAATATTTCATCAGCGAAGCTGGGACTACGGAGTATGGAGTAAACTATTAGGGAATATTACGGAGTATTACAGGATTGCGCACGCGAAAACGTCGTGGAAATTTCCCCCTCAGGATTGGGTAGCCAGGCCAGCCATGATATTAAGGGGTCCGGGATTACGGGGTATGAATACGGGGGATACTTGGATTCCAGATGGGGCGAAGGGCCAGGCCCAACACTAGTCTACACTGCATGGTATCTGTAAGTACAGAGAATGTACAGTGAAGATCACCTCAGCCTCAACTACCTCAACTGCACAATAGCTCTTTCCTTCTCCGGTTGGACGACTTCTGTTATTTTTCGTTTCCTCTATTTATTTATTTTTTCATTTCTTTCTCTTGTGGCTATGCTATTCTTGTAGTTTAAGCCCTTGCTCTCGTCCTCACCGCTTTCTCGAGTTGAGAAAACTCTGTCTAACAGAACCCACAGGCCTCCGAGCCAGCTAAACCAAAAGTCCCATCAGCCCGTTGCAAGATAACTTCAGGTACAAGCTCCCCTACCAACCAACACCTGTAAGACAAAAATTGTTCTTGTTTTCTGTTCTGTTCTCCAATCTATCTAACATACAGGGGAACAGGACCAACTTTATAGTTGAGATTGTTTGCCACTGTTTGCCACTGTT
>JADHKT010000206.1:0-31811 GCA_019925285.1 Graphium sp. VPRI43844 | reverse complement strand
AGTGACTTTATGGTCCTGCGCACGGTCCTCCGAGGCAGGCCCTAGTGTGTCTCATCTCGTCATGTGACGCTGGCTCGCGTCCTCGGGAATTCGGATGCATTTATACCGACAGACAGAGTATTACCTTGTACTCCGTACTCCGTACCGAGTCGAGAAAGGAAAGAGTGCCCGTTGTACCTCGTCATTGCCCGAGGAGGTCAATTTGCGGGAGAAAGGGGCTTCCTTATAAACTGTTCTCTCTCTCTCCCCCAACCAACCCGCAGACGGATCTCGAACAATCTCGTAGTGCAATACACCACCGACCAAGCTAAACACATGGCCGTCTGGTGGTGGGATGAACCACTTGCCCGTCGAAGCGGCTACCTCACTAGCCCCCGTTACACACGCCAGCCAGACTAAATCAGCCCTGTTAGCGAGATGCCACACCCAAAACAGTCCAGGAATGGAAACCCTGTCAAAATCTCACCAGAGCCGGCCTGCCAGGTTGAACAACGGGCCAATGGCAGGCCACATTTGTTTCTCTTCATTAAAGTGCTTTTTGAGATGGGCGGTCGACAGGGGTGAGCGAGGCCTTGGAGGCGCAGCATACGAGTCCCAAGGTGAGACGAAATCGCTCCATCAGGCCAATTAATACGGAGGGAGCACCTGGGCCCCAAAATACCACATCGTGTCGGATCTGCGGTGTCCACGACCCAGCAAGCCACCCCCCCCCCCATCGAGACAAAGAATCGGAGGAGCGAAGGAAGACGGGGAAAAAAGAAAAAAAAAAAAGAAACCCTGGACCCAGGAAAAGGCTATTGCTCCGTTTATTATGCAAGTCCAAAGAGTACACTGCAATGCAGAATCCCATCCCCACAATCGTCAAGTGCGGGCGGTCAGGTAGCCAAGAATACAAGTACAGTAATACAGCCATTTAATATCTGCACTGGGGGCCCCCTGTCCTTCTCTCACCCTCTGAATGGGAAATCTGACGGCCAGGCCCCATTTCCTACAAGAACCCCCCCTGCCCGCTTACCGCAACGCCCGTAAGATGACCTCGTTCGCTTTCTTTTAGCCTCTTGATTTTTTTTGTTGCTGTTTTGAGCATTTCCTTTGCGCCTCGGCGTTGGGGGCTTTCAATATTCATCTTTATTGTCCATTTGCACGGCCTTTCTACGAGACGCTTGTCCCCCCGTCCGTTGCTTTCTGTTTAATTGATAATCGCTTGCTCTTCTGGACAGTACAGCGACCTCCTGTCTCGAAGTGGGAGTCTTTCTCCTCTCCTAGCAGCCCGTCTTTTCTCCCTCCTTTCGTCTGCTTTTTCTCATAGAAGAAGAAAAAAGAGGAAAATCAATCGGCGTTGTTTTATCGTACCTTGGGGGGACCCCTCTCGGGCCGCTCTCGCACCCAAATGCCCCCCAACCGTCGAGATGTCAACCTTCCGGGTGGTGTAGCCGCTATTTTGGGTATTGTAATCGCCTGCATTGGCGGTCTCATCATCGGTGCCCTAATCGTCTACTACATCATCGACCGTGTACGGAACCGAGAGTACCGCCGTGCTCGCCAGGCAGACCCCTATCTCACCCGGAGCGAGTTTGGGCGCCGCCGAGGATTAACGTCAATCCAACGGATCGAGGAAGAGGAACTCCAACGTGATATGATTATTTGCAAGACTCTCGATGCTCGATGGACACACGACAGCCCCTCGCTCGATACATCGAGCTCATTGCATGCGCCCGACCATGGATCTGAAAGGGCCCGTGCCAGCGGAGGAGAGAGCAGTCCATTTCTGCAACAAGAAGGCCATCAACGGGACGATGTACAGCTCGAGGAAGTCGATGGCCGTTGGCGGCCAACCGTTTTAGCCCAGACCCAACAAACGTACTGGGCTCGACCGCTTCCGAGGGAAGAGGCTGGCCATTCCCAAGCGCAACCCCATGCTCCGCCCCCACCACGCCTGTCGAGCGTTACGCCCGTAACGAGTGCCCAATTCGAGTCGCACCTTTCCCCAAGAAACTGTTCAAATCTCGATCGTGTACAGGTTACTGCGTCTCAACAGCCGGCACTTCGGGACGAACCCATCTCCAACCCTCTCATCGTCTACCCCGTATCCCAAACAGCAAATACCCCCTCTTCTCGAGAACGTCGGCCTACTCCTATATCCGTAGACACTAGCAGGCCACTCACCGACAACAGAAACAACCTCTTTACCCCTCCCCTAATTCTCACACCCCCAGCCGCAGCTGCCGTCGCGGGACGGGATCAACCATACCCACCCATCACACCAACACTCCGGAATCGAAGCGTGTCCGATGTTGGTGCAACGACTCCAGGAGCCGGGGTGCCGAGCGGACCACCACAGTCTCCCATGAGGAAGCCTGTGCCCTCCAGGCGCGCGAGCGCCATGCCGTTATCGATGCCACCGCCCAGCCACGTGCCTCAGCAACTGGTGACAGAACCCGAGCCCAGCTTCTCCCCGCCACCCTACGAAGAGGCACTTGGCGCTGTGCCTCCGTCCCCCACATTCACCACTCCCCCATCAACGCCACCGCCTGAACCTAGGGGTGGCGAAGGCAGACGGAACGAGAGGACTACCAGGAAAAACAGCTTCAGCAGAGAAAGCGAACTTAAAGAGCTCGGTCTCACCGCCCCGATGACCCCACGCCGCCATCAACGGACGCAGTCGGACGAAGTTACGCCACCGAATCGCCGGGATGCTCGAGATGCTAGATTAGCCAGCGGAAACCTTCTGCCTCCCCAGGTCTTGCGCGAGAGAGCCCGGTCATTCGAGGCGCGTCCCGGGGTTGCTCCGTTGGGTGGTGGTCAGTGGCAACTCCAGGTGTCCGTTCTTGACCAGACGGGCGTAGGAGCCGGCCAACGTTCGCCTTCTCTCGTCCCAGACAATCCTCCTCCCCCCGATAACCAGGATGACAAGATCGAAGAAGTCCAACCGGAAACTCTTATATCTCCGACATATCCTCCTCCGCGACGACCTCACTCTTTTCGCCCCCCTAGTGACATAGTCAGGGTGGCCCCAGAACCCACCGCTGCACCTCAGATGCAGGCCCGGATGACCGGCCCGCCAGATCTGATGCCTTATTTCAACTAGATCTCACAATTCCTTACCGTGTAGTCTCTCACGCCCGCATAAGCCAATAGCACGACAATCCCCACGTGTTTTCTACATTTCCGACCAATTTCCTCTATCTTGATGACGAACTCCATTTCTCATACCATGTGTGCAGCAACCATATTAACCTCTGTATATATCTCGACTTTTGCTCACCCTCTCCTACGACTTTTTTCATCTTTCTTCGGGGTTCTCTGGCGCCTATTTTGGATTATGAACATCATGATTTGAGAAGCAAACGACTTTACCCCTGTTTGGGCGGTGCGTGTTTTTTTTACGATAGCCCAAGGTGATATGGGCGGTTGGGCGTTTTCAGGTTTTTGTGTATAGAGAGGGCTGGCGGTCGTGCAGTCGTGCAAGCAGTCATATTATATGTATAATCAATCAAAACCACTATCCTTATACAAGATGGCCTCAACCAAGGGATTCGGTATCTATAAGCAAAGCCCAGCGTAGCCCAACAGTAAACAATGACTAGGTGTGCCTTGATTTGCATTAGTCACAAAGGTTCGATTTTCTTTGCAGGGAAAGTGCAATATTGCAGTCATAAGTTGTTCATTAATTGGCCCAAAAGGAGACTGAACCAACGGGTGGTTTCCCGACCCAGTCCAGCCTGCGCTTCCCCTGGGCTTCCCATGCCTGGGAAACGAACACCTCCACCAAGACAAACCAAAAGTCCGAACGAAAATTAAAATGAATCATAAACAACTCCAACGCTGGCCTAAATCATGACGAAGCTGGTGCGTCGGCAGAGATGTACATGACTGTTCGGGAAGTGGCCATGTTAGCTTCCACTGAATGGGATTCAGGGACAGGGAAAAGCAGGAGAAGAGAACTCACCATTATTGCCTCGTACAAAGGCATCGCCATATGCGCGCCTCTTGACGCCCTTGACGTACTCTACCGTCTTTTCGAGGGCGATGTTCATGTAGCCGTCAACAGACTGGAGCTCGCCTTTTCGATACAAGGTTAGAATAAGTTTGTAGGTCTGTGAATGGACTTGAATTGCTAGGGTTTAATTTCACCTTTGTAAACCACTCCCGAGTTCAACTTCACTGTGACGGGGCTGCCGATGATGTCGCCGAGGAAGCTAGATGGATCGTTGCCCTCATTTTGCGACGTGTTCTCCATCCTGCTAGTTGGGTTTTGAATTGTGTAGCTAACAGGAAGTTAAAGAGGTGATGAAAAAAAAGGGGCGGTTTATTCCACAAAGCGAGGGCAAATCGGTTTCTAAGAGCTCGAATGACTATGTCGTGGACAGTGGTGAAAAGTGGTTTTGCTCTCAATCGGCCGCTGCCTTGTCGCACCAGCCACAAAGCCTGTGCCTCACCTCTACTCCGTACACACTGTGTCAGAGCCCCACATCAAAGTCTCAACCCCACATGTTCCAAGTCCTGCGTACACTGTAGCCCTAAAGCCGTAGCGGCATTCCTCTAATACTCCGTACTCTTGAGGTACTGAGCACCACTTGAACACAGTGCACTCGGGGTCAGTTGGTGGCTCATTGTGTACTCTGAATGTTCCTCCTGCAAGCTGCATCGCGAACCCGGTTAACAGCTTCAAGTCGCTGCGACTTGCGATTGTCGCGTCACGTTCAAAACAACAAGATAGAAACGGCAACCTGTTACAACAATTCTTTTCCAACTCCTCCCTCAGTTTCCGTGAAATTTTTTTTTCCTCTTCTCTCTCTTTGGCTTTACCCACACATCACCACATTCTATCCTCTCCCTCAATGCGAAAGCTCGACATAACGGCACTACCTGATCTGTCGACTGCCCTTGCTCTCGAGACCACTCAACACCCTCGTTTAAATTATTCACCATGACGGGAACCCCGTCGTCCCCAATCAAGAAACGACTCCCATTCAAGCCAACAGCTCTCACAAAACCTCCAGTCGACGCCAGAAGATCATCTGATTCAGGTGATGAATCGGATGGAGGGCTGAGTCTGTTTAATCGATCCAAAGAGACCTTTATCAAGGTTCAGGCTGAACAGGAACGGCGTATTCAAAAGAAGCGTGAGCTGAAGCGACGCCAGCAGGAAGAGGAGAGGCAGCGCAAGGAAGAGGAGAGGCAGCGCAAGGAAGAGGAGGAGCGCCTGCGACAGGCGATTCAAGAAAGTCCCCAGAGGGAGAAGCATGGGCGCGACGATAGTGACCTTGATTCTCTTCTAGAATCTCACCAGACTTCGTCGCAGAAGAAGCGCCGCGTATTGCGTCATGTTTTGTCGGAGAGCGACGACGAAGGAGCAGCTCCATAGTAAGTGCCCAATGCCCTATCCTTGCCCTTTTCCTTCTTTGACGACCCTTTTTCGGATCCTAACCTCATCCTTATAGCGCATTGGCCACACCGAGCTCCTCGAGGAACCGCCGAAAGAAAGACGCCACCTCCCCCAGCAAGTATGGCAGTTTCGATGGGACCCCGACCAAATTTAGGGCCGACGCCCTCAACCACAATCCACTAGACGACAATGTCGCCGGTTCC
Organism: Graphium sp. VPRI43844; assembly: GCA_019925285.1. Classification (NCBI taxonomy): domain Eukaryota; kingdom Fungi; phylum Ascomycota; class Sordariomycetes; order Microascales; family Graphiaceae; genus Graphium; species Graphium sp. VPRI43844. The sequence goes on along the minus strand of JADHKT010000206.1, from coordinate 26,219 downwards.
GGCCGCGAAAGATCCGAGATTTCTTGGACACAGAGACTTGGGAAGTATGGCTCGATAGATGACGAGGACGACGCGAATAATACCGACTACAGACCGCCTGAAAGATCGAACCGCCCAAGTGCGACGGTGGCGGGGGATGATGTTGTATGCATTGAGGACGATGACGACGATGACATCAAGCCAGGCGACGGAAGCATGAGAAATGCTGCTGTTACTACTGAGGACGAAACCACTGCACCTCCTCCAGAAAACGAGGAAGTCGATCCCGAGCTTCAAATATACATTGACCGTGCCCGCGCCGCCCGTCTCCGGCGTCATTTGCCGGCCATCTCGCCTGAACCACAGAGTCACGGAGCGACACCCTCCGATTTTAACGCGAGCACGGATACCGGGTCCCCCGCCAGCGGCTCTGCATTAACTGCCGAGCCCCGCCATGCCAACGCGACGGATCAGCCAGACCGGCCCGTCGCGCTGGTCGAAGTAGTGTCGACAATTCCCGGCGTCGTCATTAGCGTCACACAGAAGTCACACCTCGTCTTTAAGCAGTTCCTCGACGAGCCTATCCGCATTCTCCGCGAGACTTGGCATGGATACCAAGTCAAGGCTCAAGTGGCTATGCCCCCCCTCCAAGACGTCTTCTTCACTTGGCGCGGCAACCGTCTCTACCAGACGACAACGCTGAGCAGCCTCGGCATCCGCAAGCACAAGAAGAAATTGTACCACCACTCGGACCCCCATAACAACGAGGGCTTTTCGTCCACCCGCGCGCGCGTCATCTTCGAAGCCTGGACAGAAGACCTCTACCGCGACCACCTCGACCGCCAAGAACGAGCCCGCCTGCGCGCTCTCGGCGAACTAGACGACTTATCGGAAGACGACGACCCCCGCCACGCCTCCACCTCCCAGAACCCCAACGGACCCGGCGGCTCGGCGCCGCCCGCGCAATCCGAATCGCGCATCCGCGTCGTCCTCCGCGCGCGCGACGGCGATCCCGTCAAAATGTCCGCCACAGCCTCGACGCCCATCAGTGACTTGGCCGAGGCTTTTCGTCGACAGCACCGCGTCGCGGATAATATTCGCATTGTGCTGTTCTTTGATGGCGAACAGTTGAAGCCCGATGGTACTGTTGGCGAGGCTGATATCGGTGACTTGGATAGCATCGAAGTACATTTGAAAGAGTAGTCCTTTTTGTCTTTTTTTTGGGTTATCATCCCTTTCTTTTCTTCGCTTCGCTTCGCTTCGCTATTTTTATTTTTTTCATTTTTTTTGCCTCTTGTATTCACTTTATTTTGGTATCGGCATATATGGTATGATATGGCAAGCGAAGCAGATCGACTCTTTTCTTTACGAATATAACTTGTCTCTACGGAGTATATTGAATAGCATTTGCATTAATTCATAATCCGGATACCCAGAACAAAACTCCCTTTCAAAAATCAACACCACCTCTCAAAAGGTTCCCTCCACCTAACGCCCAAGATCTCAAAAATCCTCCTTTCATCCTTCCCTTCGACAAGTTCCCCGACAGTAATCTTTGCGCGCGCAGGGCCGCGGAGGACATCGCGGTACAAACCCCTCTGATTCAACCGCATGCCTTTCCTCGAAGCGAGGAGTCTCATGCTGCGGTTGAAAATGTCGTTTCCTGTGAAATATATGAGTGCGGCGCCTAATTCCGTCGCGGGGACTAGTAAAAGGTCGATTCTGCGCCATAGGCCTTTTGCGAGGGGGGTTTCTTTGGACGGAAGGGGGGTATTGAGGGGGAGGACGCAGCAGCCGTGCCATTTCGAGCCGCTTGTTTCGTCTCTTGAAGACGCTGTTGCCAACGCTGCTACGAGGAATTTCTTTTCTTCTAGGGTGTGCACTAGCTCATCGAGAAAAGAGCGTAGTTCGCCGCTGGATCGAGTTCCGGCTTTGGTAATGATGATGTCGACGTCGCCCGAGGATGGCGCGCCCCGGCGGTAGCTTCCTCCGATGATGAGTTGGACGTCCGGGTCGATTTTGGCGGCGGCTTCGGTGACGACTTTCGCGAGGGCTTCGACTTCGGCGCGTGGGATGCGCGTGTTGAGGTCTTCGAAGTGGTCGATCCCGAGGCGTTGGTTCGCCGTGAGTTTTGTTCCGTTGCGGAGGTCGTCGAGAGTGCGGAAGCCCTGGGCGATCCATTTGTTGGCTTGGTGGAGGCCGACGCCGTAGATTTTGAGGAAGAGTTGGAGGACTTGGTGCAGGGGCTCGGATTGTGCGTATTCTAGCCTCTTGAGGCGGTTTGTTGTGACGATTTCTTCGATTTTGAACGCTAGACGGTTTCCGATGGCTGGGAGGCTGGCGGCTTGGGCGGCGGTCTCAATCTTGACCGTTTGGCGACGCAGCGTCTTGATGGCCTTTCTGTAGCTTGTCATGCGCCAATGGTCGTTGACGCTCGTGTAATAGGCACACATGGACTCGAGCATCTCGATTGTGCGTGCGTTGGGGCTGTCGGTTTGGGTGTCAAGCGTGCCGCCTTGGTTGCAGGCAAAGTGCTCTTCCCAACGCATATTCTTACGGCCGCGGTTGGCACCACGCGTAGCGGCCGTCTTCTTTTTGAGGGAGTCGTATTCTGCCTCGGAGTTGTCCCTGTCATCGCTGTCGGATGGGGCGTCCGAGGAGCCGAGTAGCGACCGAGTATCGGAATCTCCTTCTTCGTCCAGAGGCAGTTCTCGGTGCTTTTGGAGCAGGTCAATAAGACTAGATAATTCGTCACCGTGAACATCGGTCCGCTGCACGGCGGGGAGGGGAGCGGAACCCTCGGAATCTGCCAAATTTTGGGACGAGTCTTGAATCTCAACTGCTTCGGTCAAGGGATCGTCGGACGTCTTGGTGCGTTTGGCAACGTTGTCAGGTGCTGAGGACGACGAGGACTCGCCTTGCGAGGGTGTGGCCGGCACCTCACGAGTTCGACGAGAGGACCGGTCCGGTTTGAGCGGTAGCTCGTCGCGGGGGGTGTCCCTCCTCACTTCCACGGCCGGACTCTCGATCGGGCTACTCGAAGTTATTTTGGTCGGAGCCGTGGGCTGTCCTGCAACGCGGTACTTGAACTGGCCAGGATTCAAGATAGTCTTATATTGTATGCAGTCGAGGGGATAGTCCTCATTGACGATAACAGGTCCGTCCGATTCTGGAAGGTCCTTGATGTAGCGTTCAATGTCGCGGTAGCGCAGGCTCTTGTCGACGACAATATGCGTGGCGCCGGCGAGTTCACGCGTCCAGTGCGCGCCGTTCTCTCGTGCTTTTCCGATGCGTACTTTTCTGGGTATTGCCACGTCGTCATTGGGCAGATAGTAGAAAGACAAGCCTTTGAACAGAATGCTGGCAGAGCCGGTGATGTCTGCCTTAATATTCTCGTTTCGTTTTCTCTTCTTGAGGGCTCCCAGGGCAGCTCCCCGCACGAGAGGCGAATCGTCTTTCCGATCCTCCCCTTGGAGCCGCCGTGTAGCAGATATCGGGGTTGATTCGGAGCGGCGCAGGCGCAGATGGGCAGATCCGCCAACCAAGGGTCCGCCAACCAAGCCAGGGACGGGCGTCTCCTCGATGACCTGGGAGATGGTTACGTCTTGCATATCCTCCTGATGGCGACGACGACGCATCGTTGAGCCGTCCACAGGGGTGTTCTGGATGGTAATATCCGCGGGGGAGTGTGCTAATGATATAGCTTCGGAGTTTGGAGGCGCTTGTTTGTCGCTACCACGTTTGCTAGTCTGGCGTGATACGGCATCATTGCGTGCAGTATCGAAATCCCGGCACTCCTTCCGGTACGCAACCTCATCGGGGTCCAATGTGTCAGAGCCTTCGCCTTCGGTGCCATACCCAGTCGCCCTATCCAGCTCCTCGAAGAAGGCGGTCTTGGTACGAAGCTCAGCATCGTCGGCCGGCATTGCGTCAAGATATCGATGAATTATTCCTTCTGCAAGAGAAGAAGAGAGAAAAAAAAAAGGACAGAATGTATGAAATTCGTGAGGATCAGTCAGAAAAAAAACATGATGCAGATAAGGTCAATTTGGAATCGGACGGAGAGAAAGCAGGCTGGCCGATCAGGTCTTTTTCCGCATTTCTCGCCAACGTTTACTTCACCTCATCACGAATTATCTAGAGGGAAGAAGGCGGTTCAAAAATGCAGTAGATGGTGTTGCGTGCATGCACAACTTATACTTAATTATTTTATTCGTATTCTTTGAGGGCCAAATGAACATGTGTTTGATTCATGGAAATACATGATGAATTGTCAACGGTGGTCTTTGTACGCGTGTGCTCGGCGGGGTCAGGACAGATTACTGAGTAATTTCTAGGCTCGTCATGAACACGAATTCACGTGAGTCTCCAATGAGCTGACTACAAGTACGGAGTACTATGAGCTGAGCTGAGCTAGGTGGAACCACCACCAATACCAAGCACAAACATACTCCATAATAGCGGATAGTGCACACCTTAAGTAAGTAAGACACGTTAATTTGGAGTAGAAACATTCACATTCACCAAGCACTCACTATCCGTATGGGGGCATGGGGGGGGAGGCATGTGAATGGCTTGTGATTCTCCAGTTCGTGTGTTGCACAGCGTAATCCATTAATTGCCTTTGATTATCTAATTGCATGTACTTTATCAATAAGACTGGTCCCCGGGGACCCTGCTTGGGCTTGATATATCGAGGGCAACTCTTGTACAGAGTACAATCCCGGTACAATCCCGGAGTGCCACCCAAATGGCATCCTCCGTCAAAGAGGGAGGAGCGAGCCACCGAAATCCCCATGTGTGCAGGAACAGAGTTTACGGCCTACCATCTAATCACCCCTACTCTTCCTACTCTCCCTCCCTACTCTCCCTACTCTCCCTACTCTTTTCTTGCCCAACTTTACTACTTTTCCCCCTTTTTTCCTACTCTACCAACTTCTGGCATTCATATCCCACAATGACTGTCATGGGCATAGCAGGCTATATCACTCCTTACCCTCTGCTGAAATCAAATCCCTCTTCGCCCGAATGTTCGGTGGATTTACCAGCTGCAGATGGATCAGAGAATCTTGTTGAGGCTGCAAATTTCATAATAGATTTGGTTGTTGATAGACATGATCTTTGACAAGATGGACTATTTTCCCACCATGTTGAAGGCATTCCTCAGGTTTTTGCCCGCTGGCGGCCGGTTCCAGCTTGCCCAGGACATAAACGGCATAGGCGAGAACCTCGATATGCTTCAGAGTTTAAAGAACCATCTGGCTGACGCGGTACTAGGCCCAAGTAAGTCCTTCCTTCAACCAAGTATATAGCTACTGCTGACCGGATTTTGATATTGCTAGTGTGGAACTTTGGCAAGAAGCGTTCAATCACACCATCGCCTTCATCTGACACATCACATCAAATCAACTTGTTGATGACTGAAATTGAAAGCTCAGATCGTTCTGCACAGAGCCGACTCCGAAAGGATTGTCTAAAGAGGGACGGGTTTCGCTGTGTCATACAAGGGACCGTTGATGAAACCAGTGCCGATAGAAAACTCATCTTGGTGTCGGACGAGGAAGCTGCGTTTCCTCTACATTGTTGCCACATCCTACCGCACACACTTAGAGAATTTAATGGGAAGGATGCACAGCAAACCGAAAATATGGCGACCATCTGGTTCGCTCTTCGACGATACTTCCCACAACTCGCCAATGTGGACATAGGACCTGGCAGCATCGACCAGCCAGCGAACGCTATCATGCTGACTCCCTGGGCACACGATGACTTTGATAATTACAAAATTGCTCTCAATGCCACACCGGTAGTTCTCCCCCTCCCCGCCGTAGTATTTCTGGCAAAACTAATACCTCGAAAACTTAGCACGAGAATGAATACAGGCTAGTAAGGTATACTAAGCGCCCTCGTGCATATCTCCGCGAAAAGTCAGGCACGAACAAGATCGTCTTGACGCAGAACGACCCAAGCATCCCGCTTCCTGATCCATGCCTACTTGATCTGCATCGCCGTGTGGCCAACATTTCGTTGGTAAGTGGATTTGGCCCATGGCTAAGTCAGAGGGAAGATGATCCAGCGAACATGAAGCCAGATGGATCGACAGCAATTGGGGACATACTGTTCAGGAGAATGCTGATGAAAACACCTATAGGTTCGTAAACAATGGGAACTGGACCCCGGGTGGCTCTGGTGCCCAATTGGTGGTTCTTTGGCCATCGGCGTTAGGGCAAGGAATACAGTGAGGCTCTACAATGGGTATCATGAAACGTAATAAACATATACAAAATTAGTGAGAATAAAGGAAAGATGGACCGTCTACTGGGCGTGTGGGTGATACACCGAAGGCCCCCCTCCCGCCCCAAACCGCCTTGCATCGACAAGTGGAATGCTATTCTTTTCCACGAGAGGATATGCAATGCTGTGATCCTGCGAGAACCGACTCGCCGCTTCGTTATCAACATCACTGCGCACCTCGCGGGTAATCTCAACGTAATCATACGCAAACTCGCCAATCTCCGACTCGTCGATGCCCAGAATTTCGGCGTCCTCATTGGCACGGATGTGCAAGCCGGGAATCAAGTTCATCACCAACAGGATGATGGACGTGCCCACAAACGAGTACATGCCGCCCGAGAACGAGTCGGCGAGCTGGTAGCCTATTTGCACCCAATGGTGGTCCATCCAGCCGCCCTCGATGACTTGTACGCCGTCGAGCCGCGCAACGGAAGCGGTGGCGAAGAAGGCGGTGAGGACGTTGCCGACGAGGCCGCCGACGCCGTGCACGGCGAAGATGTCCAGGGCGTCGTCGATGCGGAGGACGAATTTCAGCTTGGTTGCGTAGTTGGAGAAGGCAGCGCCGCAGACGCCGAATACGACGGCCGACCAGACGGGGACGTAGCCTATAGAAGACAAAAGAAAAACACGTTAGTTTTTTTGGAGGTTGAGGTTGAGGCTAGGGCCAATGCTGTCTCGAGAATCGACGAGCTGAAAAGGAGGGACGTACCGGATCCGGGTGTAATGGCGACTAAGCCCGCCACAACACCGGAACAAAAGCCCACGGTAGAAAACTTGCGTTCAAGACGGTAATCCAAAATACACCAAGTAAGACCCCCGACGCAGGCAGCAAGGTTCGTCACGACAGCAGCCATGATGGCGCGCATGTTGGCAGAAAGCGCCGATCCCGCATTGAACCCGAACCAGCCGACCCAAAGGAACACGGTCCCAGTGACAATGTGTGTGACGTTGTGCGGCCGATAGTTGAGTTCGCGGGTTCCATGGCCACGCCTCTTGCCGAGAATCATCGAGTAGGCGAGCGCGGCGCTGCCCGAGGCAATGTGCACGGGTGTACCGCCGGCAAAGTCAAGACCTCCCATTCGATTCGACCAGCCGTTGGGATTCCACGTCCAACAGGCAATGGGGTCGTAAATCAGGGTAGCCCACACAAACATGAATACGACGCAAGGTAAAATACGGCCTCGTTCCGCTATTGCGCCCGTGGCGAGGGCTACCGTGAGAGCCGAGAACATACCTTGGTACACGGCGAACAAAAGGTCCGGGATAGACTGTGAACCGACGGAAGGGCGCGCTAAGACGCCCCGAAAGGCAAAGTTGTCGAGGTTTCCGATAAAGTGGCCGGCCGTGTGCGAAAATGTAAGCGAGTAACCCCAGAAGAACCATTGGAAGTTTGTTACTGCTGCGGACATGACGGAGAGCCATATGAGGGAGAGGGCCGACTTTCGACGCGCGAGACCGGAGTAGAAGAATCTATTGGACAGATGCAAACTGTCAGCGAGACGGAGCTATTTCCTTCGTCTTTCCTGTCGAAGAAGCCGTAGTAACTTACCCAACACCAGGTACCATCAACAACACAAGAGCAGTCGCAGTAATCATCCACCCAATATTGCCACTCTACCAACCACAAACGACAACATTAGCAACCAGTCAACACCTTATTCACGCCCCCCCAAAAGCAATCCAAGAAATGCATAAAATACATACCTCATACCAAATATTAAAATCCTCTGTCATCGCATCACCACCCGTCGCGCCAGTCCCATTATAAGGAACCTTGACAACATAGTTCAAAGTATCAAGGTCAACACCGTTGATAACAGGCATAGCTAGAAATTCCAAGTTCTTGTCACCACTTGAAAGACCAAAAATGAGAAAAAAAAAAATAAAAAAAATAAAGAGTTCAATTCCTCAAAGTTTGAAAAAGTAGAAAGCAAAATCTAATTACAGGCCACAACCCGACTTAAAAGACTCAAACCTCCCGCTCGCCGTCGGCACTTAAGCGGGCACAAGAACAATTCAGGGGTGCCTTCAAAGCATGGGGGCGCCCCGATATCAAAAGGCAGAATACTAGTCAGTCGCATTGAGCAGAAAAAGGTTTAGGTCCGAAAAGATCTACGGCTTCTGATATGGTTCGCAAGCAAGGGTTTTTCTCTCCAGCCCCGTTCTCTACCGACAGTTAAAAAAAAACTTAGTGCATAAGTTGGGTCTTCAACCTTCTAGTTTTTTCTCCCGTAGTGCATTACTATAATTTTATACAGACTAGTGAAAATCAGAAACTGCAGGGGGGGAGAAGGGGAGGAGCCAGCTTGATAGCGCTGATAGCCTCTGGCAAGATAACTCCCGCTCTTCTCATTGGCTCGTGGGAACTTCCCCCCCCCCCCCCCCACGGAAGGAAACGGCCTGCGTACCAGTCGCCCCTGCCCTCGTACTATGAGCAATGACATAACTTCTCAAGTCAGCTTTGACAACTCCATTATCAACGTTTATCATACTTCGAGCCTCCTATCTCCCCTCTTCCCACCCCCTTGTCCTCCCTTGCCCTCCCTTGCCTCACCACTAATAGTACAGAGTAATAGTTTAGTACGGAGCACTTAGGGAGTATGTCACATGTCATGTCATATTATACCGCACCCCATAGCGCGACCTTGAAAAACTAATGTCCCTTAATAACGATAACAATCGCTATCAGTTCATCATCATCAAGGTTGGAAAGCCATCACGTCATCCTACCTTTTGTGACCATGAACCAGGTGCAGTTTTCCGAATCGCCGGCCCAAATGTGCCATAGCCAACTCCCAACTTCCATGAAACGTCTCCATGGAATCCTATCTCGCTTCTTGTACGAGCCAGAGTATATGATCATTCTTCAATTGCCATTCTATAGAGTTATCATACATGTGGGGGATGAGTGAGGCCGTCCAATGTTTCCGTCTCTGTCTATCCGCGGCATTTGGCACCTTGCCATGTGTGTGACCTTTGTCTCCTCCCGATATAAGAACATCCATACTGTTACAGTCTAGACTACTGTCATTGCGTGTCATTGCGACGACTCGAAGCAAGTGCTGCGGCCATCTCCAACACGCCGAGCTATTATCTTCTGTTAACCCAAAAACGTGAAATTATGCCCAATGTGAAGTCGGCTGTGACTGCCAAAAAAATGGGGTTAAAAAAGAAAAAAGGCAAAGCAAAAAAAGGAGTGGTATAAAAGGGAACTCGGAAAAAAGAAGACAAAAGAAGACAGAGAGAACCCATGCCCCAAGAATGCGTCGTCGTGCGACTTCAAACGCCAAAGTGTTCAAAATGCGCCGCTGTCCAATGCTTAGTGATGTGTCGTAAGACGAGAATCTCCTTTGTTGAGTCCGCTACCTCCTGTGGCAGCCGACCTCGCGCTTCCACCTCGATCCATCTCGGTCGCCCCTCGCCCTCGTCATCCGAGCGCGCCGTCACCGTCAAGGTAATCGTAAAGATGGTTCGTCCGTTGCTGCGACCTTTCTACACAACATTCGAGCTGAGCGTCCGGAACCGGTCTTCAAACGACTTGACGCGCTCATCATCAATAATCTTCTGCAGTCGTCGCGTTTCCCGCGCCGCCGCTTCGCGCTCCTCCTGAAGCGTCATCACTTCAATCTGCGTCGCGCTCATCTTTCCCACGACGGCTTGCATCTCGCTCTCGGCGTCGGCAAGAGACCGCTCGAGCTCCGCTACTCTATCGCGGAGGGAGACAATCTCGACATCGTCCGCGAGCGACTTGGGCTGCGCCAAACGAGGGGAGCGGGGGGAGCGAGGGGAAAAGGGGCTCCGCGGAAGCAGGGGCGACTGCAAGGGTGTCAAGCTTGACTTGGGCGGTGTGAGGAATCCGCCCGCGACGGAGCTGCTACTAATGCGCCGGAGCGGGTGGTTCTGCACCTCCCGCAACGCCGCTAGCTCCTCTTCGTGGCGCGCAATCCTCTCTTCCGACGCCGTTTGTGCCGAAATGAGCTGTTCCTCCAGTGTCTTAAGTCGCGACTCGAGTTTCGTGACCCGCTCCGTGTTCAACTTGCGTTCAACGTCCCGTTGCGCAACAGTGTCGACCAACCGTTGCCGGAGAGCCGCATTGGTAGCGAGCTGTTGCTGCACTTGAGAAGCCAACTCCTCAACGCGCCGAGCCGAGTCACGCAGTTCGTCGGCCAAGGCGCGTTCATTCTCAAGGTGCTCAGACTCGGCATTGGCCACCCTATCAAGACGTTCCTTATACGAGTTGGCTTCCTGGCGGGCAGCGTCACGCTCCGAGGTGGCCGATGAAACAGCCTGTTCCAGTCGCACCATGGCAAGCTTCGTCTTTTCGTTCATCAAAGAGGAGCCGTCAGCCTCCAGCTTGCGCAGGCGTTCGAGAGAGTCTCGGTATGAATCCTGGAGTTCCCGGTAGGCCTGCTCAAGCGTTTCCGAACTCACGGGTACCTCGCCACTGGACCGGCTGGCGCGGGGCAGACTGTCGGGTACCAAAATATTCTTCTCCTTGAGGAGAGCGCGGAGGGACGCAACCTCGGCCTCGGTACGGTCAAGATCCGTCTTGAGACCAATGAGACCCTTTTCAACCTGCCACTTGTGCTCCAGAGCATCCTCGGCCCTGCGGCGAAGCACCTGGATCTCGTTGCGTAGACTTCCCAGATCCCTCTCGTAGCCGGCCTTCTTGGGAGAGGACGCGAGTAGTCTATCTCTTTCCATCTCAAGGGCCTTGATCTTCTTCTCATTTTCGCGGTTCTGGAACTCCTGGCGCTCCAAAAGGTTCTTGAGTGCATTGTGAAGGGCATCGCGCTGGGCCTCGACATCCTTTAAGCGATCTGAAAGGCCTTCCTTCGTATCGGGATGGGCCTGAGGCGTGTTCGGCGACGAAGGCGGTTTGAGAGACATGGGAGGGCGTTGGAGTTTGAAGGCGGGCGTATTCACCGAGGCGGAGCGCGTCAGCGTCGTCGTAGAGATTGCGTCGCTCGGGGGTTTCGTGGTGCGTAGTGTTTCATTTTCCTTCCGTAGGAACTGCAGCTCCTGCTGTATTTTGGTCGACTCGTACGTCATATTGGTAAAGTCGGCAGCCTGCGACTCGAGGCCCTCAACGCGGGCGCGCAGGCTGGGGACGATTTCATCACGGAGGTTGTCACGTTCGTTGGCGGCCGTCTGAAGTTCACTCTTGAGCACCTTTAACAAGTCTTCAAAGTTGTCCTTGGCCTGGCGCTCCTCGGTAAGCCGCCTTCGCAGATCCTCACACGTCTCTTCGAGGTCCTTGACGCGACTGCTCGCATCGATACTATTGAGGCGTGCCAAGTCAACCTGCGAAACCTTCTCCGAGAGTATCCGAATCTGGTTGTCGAGCGAGCGACGCGCGGCACGCTCGTCCTGAAGCTTCGTCGTCAGCTCCAGCCGCAGCTGGGCCTTTTCCTGTTCGGCCCGCCTTTGTATCCTTTCCAGTTCATCACGAGTCTGGTCAAACTCGCTAAACTTGGCCGAGCTCGCGCCCGAGTCAGAGTAGTAGTCGCTCGTGCGCTTCCCAGGCGCTTGTAGGTTGGGTATGTCCGTCTGGAGGCGGTCTACTAGGTCTTCGAGGTCCATTTCACGCCGAATGGACGCCGCCAGTTCGGCGCTGATGGCCTTCAACTCCTCTTCCATCTCTTCGATTTGGCCCGGAGGCGACGGGGAAGTAATAGCGGGCGGTGTCTGTAGGTATTCGCAATAGTCGAGCGGGCTCTCCGCGGCGTTGACCGAGGCGTGTGCCGTTGCACTGCTGCGAATGTGTGGGGTAGGTGCAAAGATGTGAGGGGCATCGGTAGCGAGCGAGGGCCTCGGGGAGATGGGCGAAGGGATGGACGAGAATTCGCTTGCCGAGGGTGAGGAAGCCCAGGTGAAAAAGGTGCCGAACTTAGCGAGGACCGGAGATTTGGGCAATGGCTTGTTGAGTTGAGGAGGCGGGCTCAGGGGATGTGCGAGGATGGGCGTTGTCGATAGCGAAGCAGAACCTGCAGTGGTGGTTGAGGGTATCACGGTGTTGGATCTTTGAGGAACGGAGCTGGTTGGTGTTGGTGCGGAATCGTCTTCATAGAGGTGCGTGGTAGAAACGACTTTCTCGGTGTTTGATCTCTGGAGGGGGTGAGGGAAGGCCGAAGGGTATATTTGAGAGTCGTGGGCAGAAGGTGCATCCGCGACTGAATTATTATTAGTATCAAGACTGTAGACGGACCCGTCCGACCCGTCAACGAGATTTTCTACGATCGACCTGCGACGGTAGTCTAGCACATGGTCCTCAACCGTGTTGGTTGCGGTGGGGGCTCGCTGGTGGCGGTTGTGGTTTGTTTCCAACGGCTCCTCACCTTGTTGCAGGACAGAATGGCGATCTGTTTGAGCGTCTGCAGGGTGTGCCGCGGACCTGTTGAGCTGCACAGCGGTTGCCTGGTTTTCAAAAGTCACAGAATCGGTACTAAAAGGGGGAGCGGGAGTTAATTGAATGGTCCATCAAAACTCACTTTAGCCGGGGGAAAAAAAGAAATGAGCTTACTCTTGGAATTGACCAGTCAGCTTCGACAGCGATGCTGTCGAAGACTCAGTCGACATACGCGGAGATGAACCGTCCAACGAATGGGGGCGACTCGACAACTGGCGGACCAGCAAAGTCGAGATTGCAGACGGGGGCTGGCCGGGTGAGGAGTAACGTACGGCAAAAGGCGAAGCAGTCGAAGACAGTGGCTTCCTTTTGATAGGGTTGATGGGAAAACTGGTCGAAGGGGCCGTGGTAACAGACGAGAGTGTGGAGGACCGTGAGACCCTCGTGGTGTCGGCGTGGTCCGTGGTATAGGCTACTGTAGAGGGGGACGTCGAAGCGGGTGAATCGGCCACGGAGCTAGTTGAGAGTAGGAGGGGAGGGGGAGAGCCCGAAGCAGAGCGAAAGTCTACAACGGGGCTCGAAGAAAAGGTGTGGTGAAGCTGGGCGTGGTGTGGATGGGGGGGATGGGATGAAGCAGTGGGAGTATCAGAGGCCTGTCGAGAGGAGCCCGGCGAGGCCACACTCGGACCCAGGAGTGTGGCGGGCATATCTGTATCTTCATATCGAGGCATAGTGAGGGCGTGGTAGTAATGGTCGTATCATGATGGAACCTCGTCCCAAAAAAAGAAACTCGTACTTTTCTTGTTCTACTCGTAATTTTTTTTTCCCGTTCTTTTGATTGTCCGTGGATAAGGGGTGGGGGATAAATTGAAAAGAGAAAATTGCAATGACACTCTGAATGAAAAGAGGTAAGCGAGGCGAAAGGGTGGGTAGAAATGGAACGAGAGAGAAAACGCAATGCGTAGCGTTGAGTGGTCAGCCGGGGCGGTAGGGGGTAACAGTGATCAATTTAGCGAAATCCAGAGGCACCGTGCTTCATTGGCCGGCTGTCGGGGGGGTTTGAAGGGTTTGGTGTGACAAGGGTCTGTCGAGGTTGAGGGTGGGTGTGTGGACGAAGGACGAACGGGATGGCGATGGCGATGGCTTGATTTGGCGACATTCACAAGCAAGTGGGCGCCTTTGTGCCTCGCATTAGTGCCGAAACTCTATCAGGGGGGGGGAGGGAACGATGTGGCTTGATTTGCTTTGTGGAAAGTGGAAGAGAAGGAAAAAGAGAGAGAAGAAGAAAAGAAAGGCGGTTGCGATGGATAGGGACTGACCAGGGGCTGGATATATTTCCCGAAGCACGGAGTAGCCTCGAAGGAACACTGTCTTTGTTCAGCAGAAAGCGCGAAGACGTGAAGTAAACTACTACGGAGTATGTAGTTTAATAATTTCTTTTTTTGCCTTCTTTTCCCTTTCGAGGGCGCTTACGACGTACGTAAACTACGGAGTACATAATACTCGGTAAATGGAATATGGGTGTGTACAAGTACTCCGTAGTTTAAATGCTCTTGGTGTCAGAGTCCATAGTACAGAGTTATTGGCTTTTTCTCACACCTTTGGATCTAGTTTACAAAGTCAAGGTCAAACACCCGTCTCTCTTTCGTCCCATCCACACGTCCTATCTCCATCAGGGCGCTAAGGAGAAAGAAGGATGAAGTGCAGTCTTGAAGTTTGGCTTGTGGAGCAGCAATTGCGAGAGAGGGCAAAAGGGGGGACTATTAGTACAGAGTAAACTAAACTAGTACTCCGTACAGAGTACTAGTGAACCCCCGGTTGTTGAAGGGTCAAGACGTGTACAAGTACTAGTTTACACGCACTTGGTAGTTTAAGTGTGTGGTTGGAAGTGCAGTTACAGTGAGTGCATGCAAGTGGGACCGAGATCCATTGTGGCAGCATCATTGGCCATTTGTTCAGGGGAAATGTGGGCTAATGGAGGTTTAACCAGGGGTAAGGGGGGAGGGGGGGGGGGGGGGCCCTAGACGGTTCTTGGTTTCCGATATGTACCTGCCCCCCCTCCTCCCAACCCACCCACACTCCCCCCCACATATGAGCACAGGCGTCACCTCTCTGCGGGTTCCCAATTTGTACTTGTACGGAGTAGTTCTATTGGCTTGGCCAGGCCCAGCGGAGACAGTCACAAGAAAAGAAAGGCCGGTCTTGCCGTTGCGCTGTCAGGGTCCCCAGTGTAAATTTCCTTTTGGCGCTGAGTTGTGGAGAGACCCTGTCTAATTAAGAGAACTTGAGAGAACTATTAACAAGGGCGAGCTGCACGAGAAGCATACGGAGTAGTACGTACTTGTATGGAGTATTACGGAGTACGGAGTACAGATACGTACAAGTACGGAGTCTTAACCGCTGGCAAATTACTCCGTATCCTCTCCAAGCTCTCTTGCGTAGCCCTTCTCTCCTTCCACCTAAGCCGATAGCGTACCGTTTACGGAGTAGACTCAACGGCGGCTGTGCCAACGACCATACCGAGTACTCCGTGCAAGTAAACTACTACATACAATCTTTTCTTCGCCTTTTATGGGTCGCGATGGACCTGGTCAATTACGTGGACTCGTTGGCCGGGAGGCCGGGGGCGGCATCTTTGCCTGGTCCAATCCCAATCGGCCAAGTTGGCAGTATGAGATCGAGGATGGAGAACAATGAGCGAGGGGAAGCGAGAGCGATCTTCATAGGTTATTGCCCGGTAGGGAAGAGATCAAGAGGTCAAGGCGTAGCGCTCGAGTGCCTCGTGAATGGTTTACGTCAAGAGCATCAATAATAATAGAGGCCTGAAATATTCAATGCACAGAAAACTACTCCGTACAAGTACAGAGCATAGTGGGCAGAGAGATACGGAGTAATATGAGAGATGAGAGGCTCGCTCGGTCATACACCGCGCCATCTCTGTGCCCTCCTCGGCATGGACAAGGGAGCCGACTGCAACACTTGACTGTGGCTCGCCGGTGCGGCGCGCGCATATCAATTTTTCCCACATCGAATCCTCTACAAGTATGTGTACGGCAGGACTCCGTACAAGTACGCCAGGCTGATGCGAGGGATTGCTTTTTCCAACATGGTCATCCAAAATACTCCGATGCAGAAAACTGAACCCCAACCCCAGCACAAGCCCAGCACAAGCCCAGCACAAGCCATACCGTAGCAGTAAAGTAAAACTACTCCGTACAAGTACTCGGCGTATTCATGTTTCATGTTTCATGTTTTATGTTTCCTGTAGCTACTTCAGCCGACAACTCTTCCAACAACTTCCAACAATGCGGGTTGAAACCCAAAACACCGATCCGATGACACGACAGAGATCGCTGGTCCCAACCAGGAATGGGCCGCCGTACACATACTTGCACTTGTAGCGAGAGACACAAATGCCAAATCGAGAACAAGGAAAAGAAGCTCGGAGCGAAAATATCTACAAGTATATTTGGCCAGCCCTTTGCATGTCGACTGATTTGTCCCTCCCGAGCCGGTCGATCCACGACGGTCAAACCTCCATCATCAGGCTTCGCAGAAGGCTTTGGAACCTGGGCTGATAATGGTCGTGATGCTGGGCCTCCTGATCTTCGGTTGCATAACCGGGCGTGTCCTGTCAGATCAGAAGGAACGAACGCTCCGCGGGCTTGACTCTGTCGATCACGAAGCACACTTGATCTGCATCGATGCTTTTCTCCACGTGTTTGAAGCTGAAGCGCATCTGCGAACACGTACGCGTCTGCGTGCCATCACGCCACTTGATCGTGTACTTGTACTCGTAGAATTGGGCAGAAACCAACGAGCACTTTTCTCCCTTTTGGTCATTTGGGATTGAGACAAGATGCTTCTTGAAGGGGAATTACAAGTGCACGTACAAGTACGTGTAACGGCCCGCTCGCTGTTCCAGGTGTCGAAGAAAAGGCCGAGAAAAGACGGCTGTTTATTTAGGCCATCCTTTGAGATGAGACAAGTTTGTGACTTATCCATCAATCACAAGGGTCTCCAACATACTTGTGACATATCATTCTTCCTCAATTGAAGAACAACGCGTTTCGCGTTAGGAAATGCATTCGACAGTGTCTACTCTTTCCAAGACGAAAACGATGGGGGAAGAAAAGAGTGCGAATTTTTTTTTTTTTTTTCATCTCCAACTCGGATTTCGTCTACTCCGTAGTGGGAAAGAGACGAGTATGGTCTGATGAAGGAAGCTAATATTAATGGATGGCATTAATAGATGGCAGTGGTAAATCAATCAACATTGTGAAATACAGAAATATAGAAATATACGGAGTGAATCATGAGTATCGTCAAGAAAAGCTTCAGTCTGACCAAAAACACACGGAGTTTTTCAATGTGCGCTGCCATGCAAAGTTTTCATTGCCCCAAAGTGCCAAAGTGGCTGGCCTGGCCTCGAGAGGATCCCATCTCACCCAAAAAAAACTTGTTCAAAACAGCAACCAACCAAAAGCTCACTTCTCAAAACCACAACCCTCCCCCTCACCCCCCGAAATCAAATGCCCCTAGTAAACTACTCATCTTCCTCCCCTTCCCCTTCCCCTTCCCCCTCCCCCTCCTCCCCCCCCACAAAACCCGCACCCGCGCCCGCACCCGCGCCGGACCCCCGTCCACCGGCCAAGAAACCCCGCACCAACCGAACCTCATCACAAGACGTTCCTCTCCCGCCGCTCCCCGACTCCTTTCACGATTTATACGCCTCGTCCGTTCGAGGTGCCGTAGTTGACGACCCAGCTTTACACCAGGGCCGAAAAAGGGTTTTTAAACATGTTGTTGGACATTGGCCTTCGCATGTTTACATTGAGTGTTTGTTTTTTTTCCCTCCCCCCTTTTCCTTTTTCTTTTTCTTTTTCAACGAGCTTTCGTGGACGAAACGTAACTGTTGGACAGGGCATCCTTCAAAATCTGAATATGAGATGCTCTCATCGCTGCTAGAATCTATTCAATCTGTTCTACCGGATAAAAATATTCTTTCTCTGTTGACGAGCGATCTTGACGCCCCGTTACCTCTACACGTCAGTCTTTCCCGGCCGCTTTCCCTACCTACGGGGAAGAAAGATGCCTTTCTTGAGACGTTACGATGCAAGATTGAAAGCGCTCGATTCTCTAGGTAATATTGCCTTCCTATACCACTCCCTTACCACATCCCACGTGTACACTAACTCTACGAACAGCTTTCTTCTTTCACCGACGTCGTTGAAATGGTTTCAATCGCCAGATTCAAATCGGACGTTCCTCGTACTCTCCGTTATCCAAATCCATTCTCATCCTCAAAAAGGTTCATCGTTAAATCCCACGTTGTCGTCCCTTCTCGCAAGATCGAATTCCGCATGCGCTGCCTTCGATCAGCCTCTCCTTTACACTTCTTCCGTTGAGAGTAGTCGCCGAGATGAGGGTGCGTTTCACATTTCCATTGCATGGACGCATGATGAGCTTGGTGAAGAGGAGCGAAGGCGTTCGGTTGAAGAGTTTTCGAAGCCTCCTCTTGACAAGGTTTCTAGCTGGGAGATTCCTGTCACGGGAGTCAAGATTAAAATTGGAAATGCCGTGACGGGCGTGCCTTTTGTTTTGTAGCTACACGAAGATTTCTGGCTTGGATGGGCTGGGCCGCTGTAGCAAGGTGTAATTCACGACTTGAGGTAAAAAGGGTCAGAATTTCACAACATATCATGTGAAATCAAAAACCACAACTCGCCGTGATAACCTGTAACAAATTTCACTATATACAACGGCCAAGGCATCTGACTTCAAACCAAACACCTGAAGACGCCGTGGACCTTGTAGCGGATCGCTTCTATAGTATCGAATAGAGAGAGAGAGAGAGAGAGAGAGAGAGAGAGAGAGAGAGAGAGAGAGAGAAAAGAGGCATCCTCCTCTGATAAAACAGAAAGATGAAATACAATATATATTGGATGCAACAAGAGATTCTTTTTTAAAAAAAATGGAAGAAAAGAAATATAGCCCGAGGGAAAGAAAAAAACGCCGTTTTGGTCATGCATGCCATACCCGAAACTGAGTGCTCGACAGGAAAAAAGGATCCATGAGGGAATATAATATAAACCATAGAAGAAACAGAGAAGAAAACCCCCCGCGTTTAATATTCGCCAAGGTCGGGAGCTTCGAATTTCCACTCTCTCGGACTTACGGGGAGGCCGAGAAACGAGTCGTAAAGGCGTACAATTTCAAAAGTCACAATGTTATATCTAGTTTGACAGTTAACGGACATGCCTCAAAAGGTAAGAGAAATTTCGGCCGTCCAACTTACAAAACGCCGGGAAATCGAATCCACGACTTCAGTACGAGCCAGGTCAACTTAAAGACTAGGTAGAGCTCTCGCTTGAAGTCTTCCTTTAAACTCCGTGGAGGCCGCCTTTTTGGTTCACTTTCGTCATCCCACTCGGAAGCGTCATCGCCGCGCGACTTCTTAGACTCGTCCTGGTCCGAGACGACGTGTATTTGTTCGTGCACCTCGCTGACAACCGGGGCCGAGTCCGAAGACTCAACCTTGGCTTCCACAATGTCGTCCACCATGTTCCGGAACTTTCCAATAATGTTGAGGGAGCTGCTGACGCGGGCGTACGTGTTGAAGAGGGCTACGAGCTCGGTCCGCTTGAGCGTGGGGATCTCGTTGCTCTCGTTGTCGAATTCAAAGAGGACCTTGAGCGCCGTGCCGTAACCGGCGGCCTGGATCTTGCCCCAGAGCCGGCACTTGTCGCAGCCTACACAGTCCATGAGCCGGCTGACGTTGCGGAACCGGTTGCGGAAGTCCTCCTTGAGCGACGGGCCCTCGCCGTTTTTGAACATGAGGCTCTCGTCAAAGATTTGTGGAACGCTGGCCGCAGCCGCCGTCACCGCCCGGACCTTGTCTCGGGTATCCGAGTCTTGCTCCGGGTCGCCCGTGCAGAATGTGTACTCGGGACCCGTGAGGTAGGGGCCCAGTTTCGCCACAGCCCGCGTCACGAGCGCGTAGTTGAAGTAGAGGTTGCTGATGCGTTCCGGATGCATGTGGAGGCGGTTAATGTAGCAGGCCGTGTTGGGCACCCACTCGCCCGTGGTCTGGTTCAAAAAGTCCCAGCAGAGGTGGGCGCTGATGCTGGCGTGCATCCCCGACACGACCCGGTAGAAAACCCGCTTCTCTAGGCACTCGTCTTGGAACTCGAGGCCCGTCTGGGCCACGAAGGGTACATTGGGGTTGTCTTGGCGGTGGTGTTCGAGAACCTGCTCGCGACCAGCGGCTTCGAGCACCTGGCGGAAATCGTTGGCTGCCTGGCCGTGAGGAGGCCACGCCGACACACCGAGGTTGGCCGAACTCGGGAAGGAGCTCTTCTGGAAACAGTTTTCACGGTAAATGGCGTCCCAGACCTGCTTGGCGCCGGCGCCCGTGTACCCGGTGAAGCGTTCGGGGTTCTCGAGGAGGCTCACGTAGTCCCCTTTCGAAGAAGCACTCTCGTCTTCGGGTACGCAGTAGTCTCGATCGTCGCACTCGTCGTCGTACTCGACGACGCAGCTCTCACCGACATTATCCCCTAAGCGGCCTTGGAGCGGTTTCCTGGGTTGTTCTCGTTGCATCTTTTTACCCGGATGTTCGGCGAGCGGGCCTTGGAGCTTCCCGAGCTCGCTGGCGCGCCAAACTTTCGGGATATCCTCTTCATTGTCCAACGTCTGGACGGCGCAGGCGATGTTACCGCACATGCCATCCTCATCGTTCCAGAAAGGACATGTCTTGTGGAAGAGGTTTACTCGATAGTGGGAGAAGAAGTCGGTGGTGCGGGTGAGTTCGTCGACGGCCGGCTTCACCTGGCGGTTCAGGGCTTCGAGGGTCGAGTAGGAGGCGCAGGCATCGGAGACAATGGCACGCGGCGAGATCTGGTAGGGAGGGATGTTAGAGGAGGAGCCCGGCAGGTTTTCGGCGGCAGCGGCTCCGGGCTGGGTCACGGAGGCGCTAGCGATGCCGCAAGGAAGGAGGAGAAGAGAAGAGGAAAAAAGGTAAGCGGCATACCGCACAATCATCTTGAGAAGAAATTGAAGACACAGACGAAGCGCATCGAACTGGCGTGTCCAGAGCGAGGAGGACGGTCAAGAAGAGAAAATTCTTGCCAGGCCTCATGGTTTTTCGATCCACGGGCGGGGAGGCCAGACAACTGTGGGATGGATAGGTGTCCAAATCGGGACGTAAACTAGATGACGGGCGGGACCCAAGATCGAATCCCGACAATGTTGACCGGGAGGGGAGAGGGTGAATGGACACTTGGCTAAATCAGATGTGCTGTATCCGGGATGGTGGCCGGGATGGTAGTCTCCGTGGAGGAGATATTACAGGTACGTGTAGATTGGCTCTTTGGGATTGTTCCGTGTGGGGGGCGCGGAACGACAGGAGGAAACTCGATCTACATAACAGTTAATTCGGAGTTTTGGACGACGGCGATTTGTAGGAATTGTAGGGGTAGTAAAGGGAATAACGTTGCAGAGTTGGCAAGATGAACCTTTTTTTTTTTTTTTCTGTCCAGCGCCGTCGAGATGATTTACGGAGTAAACTACAGGCGGCTGACGATATGGACAGGGCTGGTGGGGCGGAGCTGTCTTAGAAATCGAATGTCAGAAAAAGACGATGGCTTTCTTTGATGTCTCAGAAAAAAGAAGACCGTCTCTTTTTCCTCTTCTCTTTAGTCTCTTGTTTAATAGAAGATGGTTGGATTTAAATCTCGAACAAGTTTCTACTGCAATTCGAGGGAGCTAACGAGTCTTTATTCTCTCTCGCATGTTTCCATTTTTTTTATCGTCCAGGTCTCGACATGCGCTGAACACGACCAAGGGGGGCGGATTTCTCAGCACATGGCACTAAAGCTTGCAGGCAGAAGTGGAAATGTGTCCAGAACTACAGGAGACGGCAAAAAATCAGCAGATTCAGGAACCAGTCTGACGATCTTACCGCACCCACCACCCCCAAATAGTAGTAACCAGTAACCCCATATCAACAACTTAATTTAAAGCTTTACGCCATGGGTCGATGGAGTCCCAAGTACTCCGTACGGAGTAATAAACTGAGTACATAATACAGTGGATATGTACAAGTACGGAGTATTCCAGAAAGAAACAAAGCCCCGTCAGCCACATTAGATCGGGCGCCTCCATTGTCCAGTTCAATTTAACCATGATCGCTCAAGTGTCTACGGAGTAGTACAGTACACTTTTCAAGCGTTGCGTTAGTGCGCAAATGCACATAATGTGCTTGTGTCGTTGCGATGATGAATGAGCTGCATAAGTTTTGTTTCCAAATCAATCTACGGAGTACTGCAATACGGAGTAATACATCGTACGGAGCATTTATTGAATTACTTGTCCTTGTTCCCCATACTCTCTGTACATAACTATGCAGTCGCTATGTACGGAGTTATACAGGGGCTGTATCTTTCCAATGGAGCAAGCATGGTGTCTCAGAACCAACGAAAAACCTTCTGGCGGCCACGGTTCACTCTGTTCACTCTCCCAGGCATTTCAGCAACTTTAGCAGCTTTAGCATGCCCACCAAAAATTCCACCCCACCTATCCAGGAACCTCATCGAGTCATACTCCGTAAGGCTTGGTTGGCTTTTCCCCTCCCCCACCATCACCATTCATACAAAAAATTTGATACCCAAACCAGCCAGGCCGAAAGACACGATTGAGAGAGGAAAAGTAGGCAGAAATTGTACTTCAATTAAAAATCGGCTCCTCGGCATAACAGGGGAAAAAAAAAAAAACTACATAGCTCTACTCAGAACAACCTCCCTACTCAATCGATACCCCGCCAAATTTCTCAGCAATGGCCGCCCAAGCTCCCACCGCGGGGTCATCATCCCCGACGGCCAACAAAATCAGCATCAAACCTCTCCTACAATCCCTCTGGCCTGCCCATCCAGACCACGTCACCCCGGCCCAGATCGCCGAGGCCATCTCTCACTTCTTTACCGACGGCGTGACAGACGCCCAGGCCGCCTCGCTGCTGATATGTCTACACTTCACTCACCTCGATATGCGTGGCGACGTGCTGGCTGAGTGCTCGCGCGTCATGTTGGAAGCTGCTGCACCTGTGGATTTTGATGCTTTAAGAGAGGTTGTTCGTGTCAAGGGGCGGAAGGAGGGCTCGTACCATGGAGGTCTCGTAAGTCTTCAGTCTCTCTTGGAAAACCCCTTCCCCCAAAAAACTGGAACCTCTCCCTTAATTCAACGTACTGACTGCAAGCTCTTCCCGGAATCAAGTGCGACATTGTCGGTACTGGCGGTGACTCCCACAACACATTCAACATCAGCACAACTGCTTCAATTCTCGCCTCCTCACTCCTCCTTGTTTCCAAGCATGGCAACCGAGCCAGCACCTCCAAGTCTGGTAGCGCCGACCTCGTCGCCTGCATGAAACCCCAGGCCCCCGTCCTCGCCGCCGTCCGCCCCGACACAATTTCCCGCATCTACTCTGCCACAAACTACGGTTTCCTCTTCGCCCCCGTCTTCCACCCAGGCATGCGCTATGTCGCCCCCATCCGCAAACAACTCCCCTGGCGCACAATCTTCAACAACATCGGACCCCTGTCCAACCCCGTCGAAGACGTCCTCGAAGCCCGCGTCATCGGCGTAGCCCGTAAAGAGCTCGGTCCCGCCTTCGCCGAAGCTCTTCGCCTCGCCGGCGCCCGCAAAGCCCTCATCGTCTGCGGCGAAGAGGAACTCGACGAGGTATCTTGTGCCGGCCGCACATTCTGCTGGATGGTCCGGCCCAAGACGGCTCCCCCCGCCACCGATGACCCCGCACGTCCCGCGGACCCTGAAGCCCTCGAAGTCGTCGAGTTTACAGTGTCCCCCGCAGACTTCGGCCTCCCCGCCCACCCCCTCTCCTCCGTCTCCCCCGGCCGCGAACCCCACGAAAACGCCGAGATCCTCGCCCGCATCCTCAAGGGCGAACTCCCCGACGACGATCCCATCCTCCACTTCGTCCTCATGAACACCGCCGCGCTCTTCGTCGTCTCGGGCGTCTGCGACGTCGACTCCAGCGCCATGGGCCCCGGAGATGACGGCAACGTCATTACCGAAACTGGACCCGGCGGTTACCGTTGGAAGGAAGGTATTCGTCGCGCGAGGTGGGCCATCAAGAGCGGCGAGGCATGGAAGCAGTGGAGCGAATTCGTTCGCGTTACCAATGAGATTGAACAGGGGAATTAAAAGTTTAGTCGGAGAGCAAAAGCAAAAAAGGGGTTAGTTCAGAGATATTTTTATCTAGTTTTGTCTTTTTTTTCCACAAGTACATACAATTATACCTCCTCAAGCTGAGGGTCTGTCATCCAATTCAGGCAGCCACCCTAAAGCCACGATACAACTATATAAAAAATGTGCTCAAGTTGGAGCCTAGATTGCTTGGTAATGGTTTAATTTCTCGGACCGTTCGGATCAATTAAGATCCAAAAGTCTATGCAGGCATCCAATAATTTTAAAAGTGTCTTTTCTATCTACGTGTTCTTTCCAAGTCGTAGGTCGTTTCTGATCACCGCTACAAAACATGTACTTACAAGATTTCAGATTTGGAATTATAGCATTGTCTCTTATTTTCCTTTTTTTTTATAAAAACCTTACATCATATATTGAAGAGCGGAGAATAGTGACTACAAGACAATCGAGTCCTAGCAAGAACAAGAGGTGTTGTCGTCTTTTCCATCATGCCATTGGGCAGATTGCTCTCATCTCGCCATTTCCCCGTCAGACGACTATTTGAACATGCTCTCTTTCTGTGCTTTTCTCCAAAAAAAGTAAACAGTGTGATGGGTCGAAGGACGGCTAGGTGAGCCAGGCCCGACTCGTAATGGTAGTAGGGCTTATGATACCGCTTGGCCGCCTATACTCCCTCGGCCCCCGTTAAAGCCCCTATTTCCGAATCCGAGAAGAAAAACAGAAAAAGAAGAAGTGAGAACATTGCGATCGTCAAAAGCCTTGTGTGGAAAGTCGTGGTAAGAGATTATGGGAGTAGCGAAATGGCGCGTTTGGCAACACTGTAAAAAAGAGAACGTCTAATAGCGAACATGTAGTAGTGTCGGCTGGGAATTCGTGTTTCGGTTTTGGGTTTTCCTGGATTTCTCAAATTTTTTGCCATGATTTTTCGTTATTTTTTTTTCAGTTTCTATTTCGTTTACTGAGGAGGGGTGTAGTTGAGCGGACGCCTAAACAAGATGCGTGTCAGTTGTCGGTATGATCTCGATGTCCGAGGGGGAGAGAAGAAGACAAAGGGTTCAAAAATCATACTTGAAAAGAAGAATGTGAGGCTCCGGCTCATGGACTTCGTAGTGTTCCCAACCCAAGCTCTATCGTGGTGTTAGTGAATACGTTCCATTTGGATAAGACTTGCAAGGGGTTGGACCCCGTCTCGGGTACACACCTGGGTGATGCCCAAGGCACGCCATTCCTCCTCCCAAAGAAGTTTCAAAGTACCCTTTGATAGATCATGGTAGTCCTTTGGAATGGCCTTCAACATAGGCTTGGGTAGTTGCACATGTCGGTATTCGAATTCGCTATCAGAATACCTGCGGGGCAAAGAGAGAAAAAAAAAGAGGGGTTAGCAAAACATGACGAGGAAAAATAAAGAGGGGAAAAGTTTCATGGGGCGGTCTGCAACATACCGAGCAGAATAGTGAATCAAGTCGATGAATTCTTCCAAGTTTTTCCGCTCAGAGTCCGAGAGGGGACGTGGTGTCCGGTTGCGGCGGCTGATATCGATGTCCATGGGCATCTTGTCTGAGAATCTGAGAATGCGAGGGTGATCGAGGAGGGCGAAGGCGAAAAGTCGAGATATAAAGTGCCTAATGGGGAAGCGAGGCGGAAAATTCGGAGAAAATTCAGTAATCGCGACCTCGAAGTCGTTGGCGTTCGTCGTTGGCGATCGGGGACGAGGAGATCGAGGGCTTGTTTAATTGTCAAGTCAGAGCAGAATTCAAGAAACGACTATGGAGGCAATAACTTTGAGAACCGTAGGGGGCAAAGAGAAGAAGGGGAAGTATTGGGTTGGAAATGTTGATTTTTCGTATCGTAGTCGGAGGGGAAAAGTTACTTGAATGTTCAAGAAGCAATGGCTCTACGGAGTAGCCCTATCACAAGTGAGGCTTAATGTAAACAAAGACAATAGCCTGTCGTTCGTTCACCACATGCACACGCTATTGCGGATGTCACCCCTCCTTGGAAAATGCTTTCGGAACGAAAGTGTGTTTTGTTGGTCCCGTATTAAAAACACCCCCGCGACGAATTAGGAAATTCTTAAAGTCACGTGCACTTTTTGTGGTGGAGCTTGTTTGCCGACATTTGGCCGTGGACTTGTTTTTACCATTGATATTCTACTCAACTGACAGGTCTCTACGTACCAAACAGATAACAGTGGGTCGCGATTGATCCCAGCGAAAAACTGGAGACTCATGGGCCTTGTCCAATAGAATAACGTTATTTTCCAGATCCACTAAATACCTAGAATAGTTTAGTTTACGAGAAAAGGAGCACAGACCATCGAGTTATCAGCCACCAGCCACCAGCCACCTACGACCTTAGCCACATGCCTCCA